>JBBBDQ010000355.1:0-117500 GCA_037127315.1 Ascarosepion bandense
TATATATATATATATATATATATATATATATATATATTCGTTTGAACATTATTTTTAATGGATACTCATATTTGAGTGGATACTCTGTTTTTCCGTAATTAAACAGTGCTATGACTATTTTTTTTTTTTTAACTGAATGTGTGGATTTTTTATGTATATGTCTAAAGTTATAGGAACGTTTTATTTTACAAACATGATCCTCACATTAAAGCCTTGTTCATAGTTAATGTTATTGTGTGCTGTTTTTTCTCTTTTTTTATTATGGCTTTCATTATTTACATGAGGATGATACTATTATACTTGTATTTCCTACTTGTAATAGATAATCAATTTAGTTTTTTTGTTCAGGTCGATTGTATTTCTTTGTGATATTTCTAAGATAAAATTAGTTTAGCTTTCATTTGACATGCATTTTCTTTTTGTAGAAGATGTAAATTTCATTGTTTTTATCTGTATGTTCAGTATCACTATTAGTTACTTTAGACAGAAATAGTCTAATCTGGTGGTCGATGAGGTAATTAGGAAAAACATTGTTAACTAGCGTCTGTTTTATATTATGAAGTTATTAAACGAAAAGAGAGCGAGAGGATGAATTATCGTGTGCTCTCTTTAGGAAGTTATATGTAGTTAGGAAAAATTAATTATCTATTTTAAAAAGTTTAAAACAGCTAACCTTATCATCAGAAATAACACACCCGCAAAGTCAAAACTACAAAGAACCATCATTATTTACGCGTTCAAATGCCCTTAATGAACTATGTCCCTGATCAAACCAAACTTATAAATAATAGAATTGGTCATGCTACTACATTTCTCTCTAGACGGCTTACGTCACACCTATCCGACCATCGCTTAATTAGGACATTTAAAAACACAAAAACTACCAAACTCCGTCCGAAACATACTAGTAGAAAATACTTGTATAACAGCTTCATCAACATATAAAAAAAGATTAAAACAATTGAATCCCTAATAATAAAAAAGGAAAAGCCAGCACTCAGTAAGCTTAACTACGAACACAGCCACAGTGTGCTGGTCGTGTTCGTGTTCGTAAAATAAAACATTCTTATAATTTAACAGAAAATGAAAAGTGCGACACAGAAATCCGAAAGCGAATTGGTATGGCGAAGGACGCGTTCCAGAAGTTGAGTAGAGTATTAAGAGACAGAAAAATTTCGCTAGAAACAAAGAAAAGAGTACTACATTACGATGTGATGTCAATTCTCCAATATGGTATTGAATGTTGAACAATATCATCAAAGATAAAGGAAAAACCTGAAGCAATTGAAATGTGATTGTACAGAAGGATTTTGTGGATATCATGGATCGATCATGTGAGCAATGATGATGAGGTTTTGGAAAGGATAGAAACGAAAAGGAAATTAATACTGAGCATCAAGAAGAGACAGCTAAAGTTCCTGGGGCATGCAATGAGGAAGGAAGGCTTGAAGAACATGACAATAACAGGTCAGATATTTGGATAAAGAAACACCGGAAAGCAACGGATAACATATTTGAAGGGCCTGAGCAGGTGGATGACAGAACAGGGTGTTGCGTGGTATAACAGGAGAAAGCGTGCTAAGAGCCACCAGGGACAGAGAGACGTGGAAAAACATAATCGCCTACGCCCTGAAAGGACAAGGTACATTGAAGAAGAAGAAGAAGATATAAAAAAATCACACATTCAGGTTTTTTTTAATCGTATCACCCCGAGCAAGGCGGTAACGCCACTGATGTGCAGGGGGCTACGTAATAGTGAGAAGATTGGAAAAGAGAAAGCCGGAAACCACATCCTAAACAGGGAACAAGGGATGAGCCTCTTAACCTGTTCAATAGACGTGGGTGGAGTGTGAACCGGGCGATAGTTAGATCTATCTACTCCAATTGGAAAAAAAAAACAAAGTGAGAAGATTGGAAGAGAAAGCCGGAAACCACATAAAAAAAAAATGAAAAATCGTCCTTGATAATAGTTAAAATAATAGCCGAAAGCGCTCGGAGTTGCAACATTTTGGACAGTTTTTACGCACTTCGTGTCCAGGAAAAATACTTCGGTGATCGTACGTGTTGCGGTCATAAGTCTCAAATCAGAAAGATACGGTGGAATACCTAGGGCACATAATGAGGAAAAAATACTTGAAATTTAAATACAAGAGAGACAAAGAGAAACATTGATTTACCTACCTAAAGCGGTTGTGTAATCGAATGGCAGAACAAAGAACAGGAAGTTGTGGAGAAACCTGATCGTCTACTCTCTGAACGGATAAGTCACAAAGAAGTGTGTATTGTACGCAATTATTGTTTATGTCATGAATAAATTGAAATGACTAAGTAGAAAACTTCAGGTTAATTTGAAGGTGGATTTTATCAATACACAATACAGGAAAGGTTATTGAGGTGAGACAAGTAAACATATTTTTGTGGAGAAAGAGAGAAATGATATTCTGGTGAGAGGTAACAAAAAAAGGCAACAAGAACAAAGGAAAAAAAAAAGAAATGATGAAGAAAAATGACAGAAAGAATTAAAAAAATAGAAAAGTCTATGATATTTTGAAAGAAAGACCCGTGGGAGCAAAATGGGGAAAAGAAAACGAAAAGTATATGAGAAGAAAGAAAAAGAATTGAGAAAAAAAAAAAAGAAAGAAATATAAAATGCGTGAGATTAAATTGAAAGAAATAAGAATTTGCGATTGCTTTTGGAAAAAGAAAGAACCGTGAGGGAGTAGTGGAAAGAAAAATGCAAGAAAAAAAAAAAACTCTGCGGGAAGAAAGAAAAAAACAAAACAAAAAGAATAGATGAAGAAAATAAAAATAAAAACAATAAGTCGAAAGAAAGAAAAAAACTTTCTTAGTAGTTCAAGAAAGAAACAAGAAAAAAGAAAAGAAGAAAGAAAGAAAAGTATCAGTTGGGGAAAAGAAAGCAAAAACAAATAATGAATAAAAGCAAAAATCTGTGATATTTAAGAAAGAAAGGCATAGAAAAGATATTAATAAAAACAAAAATTGAAAGAAATGATGGAAGAAAGATTCTTAAATGTTACACTGAAGAAAATTGGAAGAATCTGTGAGAAGTCCATGGAAAGAAAGAAAGATTTATGAAATATGAAAATAAAAATAAAAAATGTAAACAGAGATGATAAAAACAGAAAAGAAAGAGAATGAAAGAAAAACTTAAAATCTGTGAATACTTCGAAAAAGGAAAGCAGAAAAGAAAAATACGAAAAAACTAATAAAGAAAATATTAAAAAGATTATTCAGTTTTAAACGATTTTAAATTTTTTTATGAATAAGATATATTCTGGAAACTATTGTCTTCAGAAATAAATTCAATGAATAGTGAATTTTTACAAGAATTGTTTTCATTTTTAAAAATGTTAATTATAATAATTTTTAAAGTTTTAAATATTTTAAAATTCTATCTTACTTTCTAGAGGTTAAATAATATTGTTATTAAGTAAAAACTATATTTACTAATCAAAATTGAAAAGCTTCGTACAATCCATTTGGCCTCAATATTTTCAAAAGAATTTTTACATTTTTTTTGTATATAAACGTGCTGATTTTGTACGGATGTCTAGACATGATATCAAAAAATAAAAGCGATATCTATAATAAATTTTAAAGCAAGTTCCTAAAATTCGGTAAAACATTAGATTACGGGGAATATTTTCCTAAATTTTCAAGATTATTCATTAGATAAATTTATATACAAAAGGCGTTCATGTTATATTCGTCAAGTAATATTTAAAGATATATACACCTTAAAAAAGCTTAGTCTGTCAGCCAAGCTGTCAACCTTTCAATATCTAATCTAAACTTATTTATAAATGGAACTTTGTCTGTGTGTGTGTATGTGTGTGTGTGTGCCCGTTACCTATAGACTCCGAAACGGCTGAACCGATTTTCTTGAAAGTTTACACAGTTGTCCTATAAGCGTCTGCGAATGGTTTTAGCTAGGTTTTGTGCCGAAGTATTCCCGATAAATATCGATAATCGAAAAAATCGGGTTTTTGAAGAAGTGATCCGATTTTAATCAAATTTGATACACTTATAGACAAAGACATAAGAAACGATATTCAGAAGTTTCAATGTTGCAGTTCTTACAATAGTGCAGAAAATCGATAATATATATATAAATAAAAGGCAAGATGTTTGTGTGTGTGTCTGTTTATCTGCGTCCTTTATACAAAAAAACAAACAATTTTTATCCAATTCTCACCAAACTTCACACAAATATTCTTTAAGCTGAGTCTGAGCTCCAGGACCATGGATTAGCTTTAAAGCTTTTATTACATCCGAGCAACTGCTAGTCTTAAATAAACAACTATCTCTTAAAAACGCATTTCTGTAATATTTTCAACCTAAAGTAAGTAATATTTGCTTTAAATTTTATCAGTTAATCTTCCTAAGTTTCAGAAATGTATATTATATTTTTTAAATAAATTGCAATGACGGATAGCTACATATGGCGTTAAAATCAGCGATTTTTTCAAAACGAAAATTCATTCCAGTCAGTTTAAATTAATTTTGCAATACAGCAAATTATTTTACTTATTGGAAATATTGAATTTAATCTATTAGCAAAAATAAAAACTCAAGAAGGATTTTTCATTTAAAAAAATTCATTTAAAACCTTAGGTACCGTTTTTCTGGGGAGGTACCTACATACATCTATTTACTGGTCTACTTTGACTTTAATCACTTACTGTTCAATACTGTTGTTGGTTAGAGTCAAATCAAACCAGTAAATAGTTGTATAAAAAAGTGGTCAACACACATTTGAAGAAAAAATAAAGATTTAACATGCTGGATTTTAAATATTAAAATTAGGAAGATCAGCCAATTACACTGCCATGATTTCAACCTTCAGGTATCCTCAGGCGTTATAGATTAAAAACAAGTGAGTCAAGACTAGAAAAATATTATTGTACATATTTTCTAATATGTATACATCCGGGCATTATTAAATGAAAGTTTCGAAATAATGCCCGTATGTATACTTTCATTCTAATGAGGTTTTACTGTTTCTATTACTGTTACTATTTTGATTATTTTGTTTAGCTTTTGGAAGTCATCTTTTGACAATGACAATGCACCAACAGATTTCGATGTCACGTTTTCCATCATCTTTAAATGAAAACACGGATATTTAAAATTCTGTTTGCTGTCAATAATTCGTAGCTCGTATCGTGGAATGTTTTTCTTGCTGAAAAACATACATTCAGACTTCCTTACAATTGATGCTCAGTCCTTTCTTCGGAGTTCGAATTCCAGTCGAATTTATGGCATTCACTTACGCACAAATACCCCTGGGAAAGGTATTAATCCGTCTCTTCTCTCCAGTTATAGGTTAAATAATAGGACAGATTGAGTTCTATAGCCTTGGCTGGCAACCAGACTACCGCAGAAAGCAATGGCAACCTACTGCGGGATAATCTTCTGCGCAGTCAGTCATGTCTCTTTCGAGACATGATCGTCCAAAGTGTGTACCACGTATGGCACTTAATTGACTAGCTGAAGTACAATGTAGGGTTTTATATCACACGGGCAGTGATTGGTTAAATGTTAAAACCTAATTTTCTTCAAACACAATAAATTTAAGAATTAATGCACGGATACAATTGATGCTGAGTCTTTTCTTCCCACTTATTATTCTTTACAACCTTGTGTAATAGTTATTGAAGCTTTCTTTCTGTGTCGGCCATAAGCACGGTGTCATCTTCATATCTTATGTTGTTAAAAGTTATCGAAATTATTATTAAACTAGCAGTATAGCCCGGCGTTGCTCGGGTGTAATGAAAGCTTTAAAACTAATCCATGGTCCTGGAGCTCAGATTCTGCCTAAAGAATAATTGTGTGAAGTTTGGTGAGAATCGAATAATAAATTGTGGATTTGTATAAAGGACATACAGACAGATAAACCGATACACACACAAACATCTTGCCTTATATATATATATATATATATATATATATATATATATATATATATATATTATCGATTTTCTGCACTATTGTAAGAACTGCAACCTGGAAACTTCTGAATATCGTTTCTTATGTCTTTGTCTATGAGTGTATCAAATTTGATTAAAATCGGACCACACCTTCTATAACCCGATTTTTTCGATTATCGATATTTATCGGGGGTACCTCAACACAAAACCTAGCTAAGAACACTCGCAGACGCTTATAGTACAACTGTGTAAATTTTCAAGAAAATCGGTCCAGCCGTTTCGGAGTCTATAGGTAACGGACACACACACACACACACAGACACACACACAGAGACAAAGTTCTATTTATAAATAAGTTTAGATATAGAAACAGATTTGTTTTAATCAGAGTAAATCGCTTAAAAGAAGCTTGCTCAGCTAACAAAATGACATTGCTACAATGTTTATGCAACCTTATGTAATAGTGCAGTCGTTTTGGTGTACTAGATATCGGCTCGGAATGCGAAAATTGAAGAGCCGGGTTCGAATTCTATTCGTTTCATTCACTTACGTACAAATATTCTTGGGAAAAGTTCTTCGTTTATCCTGGGCTCATATTGGGTACTATAGATTGGTTTGATGGTCAGTCCTTTCTTCCAGCTTTTTCTTTACAACCTCAGAAAGTAATGGCAACCTACCCCGGGAAAATATTCTGCCTAGTCAGTCATATCTTTCGAGATATGATCACCCAAGAGTGTATCACGTACGGCAATTAATTGACTGACAGATATAATAATGGCTGGCTCGTGCACACGCGTCTGCTATGGCGACTAGCAAATTTACAGTTACCTGCCCTACCCAGATAGTCCACCTGAAGTTTGTATCACAACTAAGCTGAGCGGTCCTTAGTTACAGTTTCTGGGAAAGAATACATAATCGTTATCAATTTTTGAACAAGGACAGCGCGCTGAAAATCTCGGTCACGATGACTTGTGATTTCGTGCTGGCACAACCATCTACGGCTTCTGAAAAGTTTCATCGACCCAATTTAACTTACAAGGCCTGGGTTAATCAGTGGCATGGTTTCCAGACACTTACCTTTCCAGCCCAATATTTTTTAAAAAGTCTAATATGGTGCGATTTGAACCCGGGTCAAGTGGTCAAAAAACAAATGTTTTAACTACTCGCCCACGCGCCTTTAAAGTGAGTTTGGGGAGGGGAAAACGTTTTTGAAGACTCCCCACAACGTGCTTGGAAATGCGCATAATAAATTTCAGGTATATACAGGTTGTCCTAGAATTAATTATCGATTTCAATGAAATCGGGAAATTAAAAAAAAAATCTGACCTCATTTTATACTTATTACTTAATTATAATACAAAACTATACATTTGTAAATCTTACGTCAAACGTTTATTGCCATTTTTCAACATGTGTTCCGTCTCTATCCCTGCAAATTTCAAATCTATCCTTAGCTTTGCAAAACACATTTTGCAGCATTTCAGGAGTTATTTTTTGCAGTGCTAAATGGAATGCGTTCTTTACGTCCAGTTATTGACTATTGATCTTTTGGTGATAAACGTTTGTTTATATGAAACCCCATCCAAATAAATTCAGGAGTGCAATTCTTGTGTAATCATTATTATTTTTTTAATATAAAAATTATGACGTTATACACAAAATTATAAATTTTTACACTTCTAACACATATTAAATATAATGAGCAGAAGTAAAAGTTTTTTTTTTAATTGTCCGCTCTCATTGAAATACATTATTCTGTGTTATAACGGGAATTCATCATCTAAATCACCAATTCTAAATAAAGACAGAAACGAACAAATGTTATACGATCTATAAATTTTAAGAGGTATCAATTTATTCCTCAAGATGAAGATGAAGCCCTGTTTAGTCAAAATTTAATCCCTTATTAGCAAAACTGGAGTGACCTCACGAGGGTGCAGACGTAGACGATGATGTGTGGATGACGTGAGCTAGCCAAACTAGTTAGACCGTACCGACAAGACCCAAAGGAATACAGGATGTTTGTTTTGGGAATTACTTGGCTGCAGAAGCTGCCGGAAATTTGTCAATGTTCACTGTCAACCGCCTTCGGAGCGCCACTACAGTTTTTTGTTTTTTTTTTGTCTGGATTTACTTCTATAGAATTTACTGTGTTTGGATATGACTGCAAGCCAGCGGAGGTTTAAAATCATGCCTTTCTGAGTTGTCAAACAAAATTCAGTCTTTTGGTAAGTGAAACTAGAATGACCTCTCCAAGGTGCAGGTCTAGCCGATGATATATGAAGACCATGAACTTCCCAGATATGTTTGGACAACCATAACAACAGGAACTAAAGGAATACAGGGCATTATATTTGGGGACGGCTTGGCTGCTGGAAATTTGTCAGTGTTGTCAGCCAATCGCCTTTGGAGTTTCAATCAGTTTCATGTCTGAATTTACTTCTATAGCCTTTTCTATGTTTTGGATATGAGCACAAAGTAGTAGAGGTTTAAAATCAGGGTTTTCCTTCCCTGAGATGAACTGTCTTTCTGGACTGTCGAGCTCCATCTATCCGAAATAGTGTCTATAAATATGTTAAAAGTATTCTGATGTTATACTTGACCAATAGAATTTTTTCTGCGATAGCACTTCGGAACGTTACCATTGTGACAATATTGGGAATAGGCGGTCAATTTAGGAAAAGAGTTGCTTAAAATGTTTTGTTTATAGTAATGACATCATCTACCCCAAACAAAATATAAGTCTGAGACATTGAAGAATGTTCATTTTTTTAAAGTTATTCTACATTATTTGTAGGTTTATATCGAATGAAAAACATGTAGTTCACCTTGGCACTTGGAATCCGTATTCCAGACTGTTCTTCATTTTTCCACTTAATAGAAAGGCCAGGATTTACTGACGTGCGTCGTTAATAATGGTTTTCCGTGATTATTTTTTTTATTACACGGTAAAAATATCAGATTCTTTTTATGTGATGAATACCCGGACATTTTCTCACGAAATATGTTGTTAATGTTCTGCGAATGAAGATAAAGTGACAAAAAAAATTCTAATTGTTCTTTGCCGGTATCTTACTCAATTGCATCACGTGAAAACATCACGAGAATCACTCGAAAAAGGAAAACAAAAGATGGCCGCTGGCAAATTTAACACGTACGCATGCGCTGAAATGTCATCACGAGAAAGAGAGGGTGGTGGGGGAGAGAGAGAACGACAAGGGAATAAATGAAGGAAGTTGTAGGTCGCCATGATGAATAGAGACGAAAACCTAAGCAGAAATGATAGAGAAGGGTTGAAGTGGAAGTTGAAAAGAGGAGGAGTTGAAAAGATACGGAGAATATATTCTTAACTGATCTCAGTAAATCGAGATATTATGTAAGTTTTGTGACAAGATAATTAAAAAAAATGATGAAAATCACTACTTGTTAAATCACTACATGTCAAAATAAATAAATTATTTAATGAAATTATTTAATAAAAAATAAAGAAACCATTAACAAAAATATAAGGAACAATAAAACAAAATAGATGTAAATAAAGAAAGAAAAAGTAAAAATAAAATTACCTTAAGCAGAGTGATTTTATTTTGGTAAAGCTGACATTCAAATGAAAGCCAAATATCAAAACAAAATTAAATTAAAGCAAATTGTAATTATTTATTAGTCAAATTGATGTTTGCGTAATTCGTTTTATTTACTTAAAAACACACCAAAAGAACAGGTTCCATTAAAAGATTAACTAGCGATGTCTGTTTGTTTATCCCTCAATTTCGACAAGACTCTTTGTATATCTGTATTTCCTGTGTCGGAGTTAATGGAGAAGCTATAAACAACACCTTCAATTCCCGAGTTGGTCCAAATCGACAATGGCCTAGA
The DNA here is from genome assembly GCA_037127315.1 of Ascarosepion bandense. NCBI lineage: Eukaryota > Metazoa > Mollusca > Cephalopoda > Sepiida > Sepiidae > Ascarosepion > Ascarosepion bandense. The sequence goes on from JBBBDQ010000355.1 coordinate 9,828, forward strand.
TGGCCTCGTGAGAGCTGTTAACGAACATAATAGCTAAATAGCATCTTGCATATATAAGCACGCGTGTGTGTGTTTGTGTGCTTTAATATGTTCATATCTATCCATGTTATACGTTATATATTTATGTCAATCTATTCATATTCATTTCTAAGAAACTAATGAATTTTATTTTTAATTTGACATTTTGTTTTAATGTTTTTTTTTCCATTTTCCAGTCTTTATTTACACTAAAATAATGTTTGGGATATCTATCTTATGCTTTTCTCAACAATCTATTTTAGCATTTTCTCATCAATCTGTCTAAACCCAATATCAGTCTATTACAGCCTTTTCTTATCAATCTATGTATATATCTTAGCCTTTTCTCAAAAATCCATTTGAACCTTTTCTCAGCAATCTATTTATCTTAGCCTTTTTTAAGTAATCTATCCTAACCTTTTATCAGTATCACAGCCTTTTTTGATCAATCTATCTCAGCCTGTTCATATGTAACATCACCACCATATAGTGCTATCTAGCATTGTTAGTTTAATAACTTCGATTGTCACAAGACGCGCTATAATCGTCACCTCGAGTCTGTTTAGACCATGAATTTAATAAATATTTACTGATATCATTGTACTTGAGTCATGTCACAGATTAGTTATATATATATATATATATATATATATATATATGTGTGTGTGTGTGTGTGTGTGTGTGTGAGTGAAAGAGGACTTATCAATGATATAATCATCTTAGAATTTATGTACACACACAAACACAAATGCACCCACACACACACACACATATAGTTTTAGTGGAAAGAATGAGTCACTTTAACGGAGCAGTTAAAATGACAAACTCTTTGCACCAAAACTATCAACGATTAGCCTATACCCTGATATCGAGCACTTTATGATAAAAAACATCCTGTGAAAATACCTTTTAACAGTCAAATTACTGAAAAAACAACAATCTTGGGGCTCAAACATTATCATAACTTAAAAATTACGTATATATATATATATATATATATATATATATATATATATATATCTTTTAACACATTAAGAGCCATTTTTATTTTCTTGACTTTTAGAAATATTTCTATAAATAATGTGTAGGGTATTACACACAATATACATAACCTTTAGTAGATTTTATCGCACGATTACAATTTTTTAGTTTTGCAAGCTTTTACACGTTTCACAATTTTAAGCAAGTTGGTGAAACTCGAAAAAACTCTAAGTTGTAAGTAAAATTACAATTTTAAAAAAATCGTAAAATTTACAACGACAAATGTTTTAAGAAAAACACAGAAATAATTGCGATTGAAAGTATTGTAATGATGACAAAATTACAGACAACCTTATCTGAAATGTATATCCTGTGATCTTTAAATAGATTTAGAAGACGTTCATTCATTGATTTTCTGGCCTGTTTTATATCTTCATACGAAACGGACGACACAACATCAATATTAAGATTCCAAAGTACACTTTTGGAGGTAAACTGCAGTTCACCAATACCAATGTTATCCGTATTAAACTCCTCATAATTAGAAACAAGCATAATAATACGTAGCTCGTCGGCTTTTTTTTCTGAATAACGGCAGCTACGCGAAATGGCATGGTTTCTGAGAGGTGCTGACGCTGTTGCATGGTTATATTTATCAAGGTAAGTTGTTTCATGAGACTACAGCGAATTTAGTGAGATCCACATAGTTTTCCATATAAGTGAGCTTTTTTCCCTGCTCCCTCGATTGTATGAATTTAAGTGTGCAACTTGATTGGCATTTAGGTCCCACTCGTTTACTGTTGAAATAACTAAATGCAACCACCACTTCTACTCCAACAATTTTTTTCGTACTTCCCACTTGTGGAACACCCATCGTTTGTTTGTTTCCTTGATAACAAATCGCCACCTTCTATTTTCTTGAATCCCGTTCATCTTTTGTCCTTTCCTCAATCCTCTCTATACACTGTCTTTTCTCTCACTTTCACTCCATGTAATCCGCTGTGTACTAGTGGAATTCCAGCCTTACTTGGGATGAAATGATTTAAAAAAAAGAAAAGAAGTACAAAAGGCTATTTATCTGGTGAACGCGAGGATCTATGATGTACATACAATTCAGCTGAATGTTTCTACAATCAGTTTCCTGTCAGTTAAGCACATTGTGCGTTATGGTGCAGGATATGTTTTGTAGTGCAGTGGATATCGACTCAGAACGCCAAATCGTCGAGCGGAGTTCGAATTCCAGTCGAATTTATGGCATTCACTTACGCACAAATATCCCTGGGAAAGGTATTAATCTGTCACTTCTCTCCAGTTCTAGGTTAAATAATAGGACAGATTGAGTTCTATAGCCTTGGCTGGCAACCAGTCTACCGCAGAAAGCAATGGCAACCTACTGCAAGATAATCTTTTACCCAGTCAGTCATGTCTCTTTCGAGACATGATCGCCCAAAGTGTGTATCACGTATGACACCGAACTGACTAGCTGAAGTACAATGTAGGGTTTTATACCACACGGACAGTGATTGGTTAAATGTTAAAACCTAATTTTCTTCAAATACAATAAATTTAAGAATTAATGCACGTATAGCATAGTAATATGAACAAATATTTCAAGATTCCGAATCAGTTTGCAGTCCGCCCCAATCATGTTATTGCTTATCCCCATTGTAAACTTTTTTCAACTGATTTCTTAGCCATGTGCTAGTTGCTGTCTTCCCCTCATCGTCATCAAAGAATAGCTGCCCATCGAGTTCTTCCGGATGAAACCGACTACAGTTCCTTGGGGTCTGTCAGCTTTGTAGGATCCGAACTATCTCATGTTGATTCTCAAACTACAGAGTAAGCGACTGAAGAAGTGTATGTATGGCTTTAACGGCATTCCCATGAACAGCTGGTCTGTTACTCCGTTGCCTGTCACTAAGATCAGTTTCTCTTGTCTCCCGTCAACTTTATCAACCCTTCTACTTATTGTGCTTGCAACAAATTCCGCCTTTCCATGCACTAACCTCCTGAATGCTTGCAGCACTTTCTCCACCGCAAAACAGAAACTCTATAACAGCCCTTTGATTTCGATACAGTTACTGAAAAGGAGTAGCCATTTTGTAAGGAGATAATGGTTAGAAAAAGCAAAGCTAACTCCAAAAATTCCATCCCCTCGTGTTTTTAGACATTTTTTATCTAATAGGTAACATTTGAATTATAGCTACAATCTGAATTTCTTGCAAGAAACCCAACCCCGATGAGTTAGGGCATCATAACTGTGTCTTCAGGGAACTTCGAAGTCGGCATGAACCTGCTCAGTTTAAGTTACAAATTCTTTGCACTAAAATTATCAACGCTCTATATTTACCTAAATTTCGAGCACTTTACGATAAAAAACCTGCTTACTAAAATTACTTTATTAGTGAACCTAGTGAAATATAACAAACTATGACTGTCTACTATGTTTAATCATGAACATTCTAAAATCGTATTTTGGCTTTAATTTTAGGTGAAAATAAAGACAAAAATTCTCCAACATTTGGATATATTTTTATTATGCTGGTTCTAAGCTTTCGGTTCACATAAGCCATCTTCAGAGAGGTTACATGGACGTTAACATAAAGACATCCGCCATGAAAGATTATTTTATTTTGTGTTGACATAAAACATTGCTATGCAACGATAACAGTCACCGAATAACAGAGGCAGTTCGCAAATTTGTAATGCAGTTCAATGACTTCATACCGCGTGAGAGATCGAAATGTTAACAGAACCATATGTCTAAATGCAATGTAATGTGTTGTGACTAGACTGAAATGTGATTTTATTAAGTGTGGGTTGTTTTGATTTAATGTAGGTGGCCTCCAACATCCGAAGGTTCTTTTTATTGTGTGTATGAATGAATATTATTGTATTATCAACTAAAATCTGTCTAATATTACCTACATGACTATGTTTTTCTAAGAAATGTTGTTTAATTGAACTCTGATCAGAAAGGTGACAGGTAAGTCTACGGGAGAGCGTGGTTGTAGTAAAACCAATATATATAGTGGGTTTATTATTAGTATCAGAGATACAATCTCTGAACGGGCATGTAAACTGACACACTACATTTGTTTTCTGTAGAGGATTTAGTTCTGTGGTTGTAGGGTTATTAGAGACCATGAGGTCAGTTGTTTTAAATTTTTTATAATATATGATAAGCTTAATTTGATTATTATTATTTATTGGTTTGACATTTCCAAGTATTATGTTTTTGGGTGTTGTTTCATCATGTTTGTAATTATTATACATTTGGTTGCAATAATACAAGTTACTTGTTCATGAGTCTATTTCGCCTTACCTCAATGTTGGAGAAATTACAAAGCTTCCTAGAGAAGGTAGCTGAAGAGAGTGACAAGAAAGGACTACAAAATAAACTGCAAGAAAACCGAATGCATGGTCATCAGCAAAAAGAGCATCCCCAAATGCCAAATACAGGTGGTGGGTACTAAAATCAAGCAGGTACAAAAATTTAAATACCTGGGAAGTGTTCTAACAGACGGAAATTGCGACAGAGATCCGAAGGCGAATTGGCATGGCGAAGGACACATTCCAGAAGTTGAGTAGAGTATTAAGAAGTAGAGTAGAGACAGGAAAATTTCGCTAGAAACAAAGAAAAAAAGTACTGGATTGTTATGAGATATCAGTTCTTCAATATGGCAGTGAATGCTGGACAATATCATCAAGATGAAGTAAATATAAATTTTATTCTTTAAAAACAGGTGTATCTACTAAAATTACGTTTACCGAATATCTATAATGTTCAAGTATTATATATATATATATATATATATATATATATATATGTAGGATTATTGCAAATGTGAAATTTGTTATTTAGCTGATTGTTTTTCTTTGACTCCAGAGTTTCGTAGACGGACTTTTAATAATTTCTCTATCAACTCGTCAGGGATACCAGCAATTAAATGTTTATTTTCTCGTTTTCTTTATTTTTAAGTTAAGTTAAAAAATATTTATGCACTTTTTATTAAAGTAAGGTTGATTTTTCCTTTTTTTTATTGTGCATATATCTGTGTTTACGTGCGGGATTTTATGTGTGCATATTTTTGTCTCTTTCTTTTCAATGCATTTTATTCTAATACTCTCATTCTTGGTACGTCAACAGTGTGAATTTAAGCGTACTAACATACTGGCTACGGGGCTTCTGTTGAAAAAGCTAGAAGTAACTTCTTTTTACTCACACTTCTCACCTCTGCGACTCTGTTCCGGTTTCTTGCTTACCTACTACTAGATTATAGAATCATAAAAACATTAAATGCAACGTCAATCACATCTTTCTTTCCTTGTCATTTTTCCTCCCGAAAGTCTTTCTCATTCTCTCCAACTTCCAATAACCACTTGTGTCTAAGTGGCATTATCGCCTTGCTTATAGAGAAATTAATACACACACACATCTATCTATCTATCTATCTATCTATCTATCTATCTATCTATCTATCTATAGTAATATTTTCATTATAAGTTTAGAATAAAAACATAGTTTACTGCAACACAAGAACTGTTGTGTTTCGGTACTATCCTATTAGCCCTTAGCCAGGTAATGAAATAGTTTTCTGTTAGAAATCATTATATATAGAAACTTAAAAACAACACATTTATTTACCATATCCAGACAATTTATGGTTGGGGATTTTCGTAGAGTTTGTCTCAATAAACCAATAGAAAGCCAGATCATGATGAAGGAATTTGATTGTAAGTGGCGTAGAGAATTGAAACCACTTGAAACCCAAACGTTTTCAATGTCATTAATAAAATAAATTGAATGTATACATATGTAGCATTTGACATATCTGAAAAATTATAGCGTGTCATCGTGAAACGGTTACAAAATTTTCTTTAAGTTAGTTTTCACTCAAAGTAGTGAAAAAATGACAAAGACGAGCAAGTTTTAAAAAAATACAACGCATGTAGTATGTTGTTGACTTAGTGAGTGATCTATCCGTTAACCGAAACAAATTAATCAGCGGAAGATTAGAGAATCAATAAATTTATGCTAGTGGGTAGATTATACATTTCTTAGTGATATTATATCAGGAAAAATTAACTGTACTTTAGGGTATATTATAGACGAGGAAGACAGATGGAAGTTACCTTTGATATGTTTGTTCAGCAGGTTTAATTTTTGGAAATCAACAATTTGGAATTTATAATAACAATTAACTATACACACAATGCTCTACTAAGTATCGAGTATACTTAATAAATAAATCTGTATTAGCAGTGAACTGCTAACCTGTTAGTTTGTATTATTTCTAAGATATATATATATATATATATATATATATATATATATATATATATATATATATATTGAAGAAAAATAAGAACCGTTTAGAAAACTACAGGACAAATTGCCAAAACCTAAAATTCTTTATTCGAGACTTCATACCGATTAAAGGACAGCACAAAAAAAGGAAAGAGAAAAAAATGTCTGAAGGCAAACTTACCTACACAGTAAAGTGGTCGAATCCTAGTTTGCATAGACCGAGCAAAAGCGCTTAACAATGTTAAATCCTATGACAGGATGGTTCTAGTCGTAATCCATGTTTCATGCGACCTTCAGACCACGTGAATAAATGTTCTAGATCGCATGAGTATATATATTACATTGCGTTTGAATACATGGTTCTGTTGTCATTTCGCGCTATCACGCGGTTGACGTCATAGAACCGCATTGCAAATTTGCGAACTGCGTTTTTTATTTTTAGTAACTATTGCTGTTGCCTAGCGGAGTTTTATGTCAACACAAAATAAAATCGTCGGGGATAGTGGATGTTATTGTGTTACCGTCATAATAACCTTTCTGAAGATGGCTCATGTGAGCCGAAAGCTTAGAACCAAATCAATAAAAAAATATCCAAATGTTGGAGAATTTTTGTTTTTATTTTCAACCGAAATTAAAGCCAAAATACGACGTTTAGAACGGCTCATGATTAAACATAATAGACATTCATTGTCTCTTATATTTAACAGTATGTGTTTAGAAAAAAAAATATATATGTATATATCCGCCCAATGAATGTTATTTCATTAAATTATGAGTAGAGGATTTTGATATTATTGTATTAATAATATTATTAAAATGTATTATATTTACGTTCTGTCGACTTTGGCGGTGGGCCCTCAGCTTCTTTTATATTTTAAGCATTATTTTTTAAGTTTATTATATATATATATATATATATATATATATATATATATGAAAAACTACTAAAAAGTTGTAAGTTAAAAATTCAAGTTAAAAAGTTAAAATTTTAATTTTTCTTTAAAACAACATTTAAAAGTATTATTACAGTTAGGTTTACGTTTAAAAATATTCAAACTCTATTGCTTTCTACATCACGCGATGTACACCGCACGCGACGGACGCTTCTCGCGACGGACGTTTCTAGTTTAAATTTTAAAATCATTTGTGTCTGATGAAAGGCCGAGGCCGGTCTGAAATATCATATATATATATATATATAATAATAGAAATAAATAAATACTGTCAAAAAAGTACATTTTTAACTTACAATTTTTTAGTAGTTTTTCTATACATATTAAGACAGTATACGTGGATTATCATTATGCTATATATATATATATATATATATATATATATATATATATGGGGAGAGAGAGTACATTTGTTGTCGAACTTCAGTAGTGCATAAACATGTATAAAGCAATCGATAACGAAAGAACAAGATAGGTAGATTCTATTTAGATAAAGATTTTGTCCTTCGTCTCATCTCCGTCTTTTCTTTTCTGTTCTTCTTCCCGATTTCTTTTCATGGCGATATGGTGAAACTAAATAATATTGCTTCCTGTCAAGTCCAAAGATAAAACCGTATTTCACCGCTGATCGATGTTTTTTTCTTACATGAAACCCGTTTTCTTATCGTTTAACTTCTTCACTTTATAAACAACATAACGCATTTGACTGATTGTATATAAAAAGCAAAAACAAAAAAAATAGCTGTGAAGACATTTAAAATACTTCTATTTTGTTATCATTATGCAAAAGATTGGATTCGTAGCCTAATATTTTATCTAATGAATTTTAAATTACGCAAAAATCAAAATAAAACTTACATCTCATTTTAACAGTCAGTGAAGTGCCATACGGGAAACACGCTTGGGCGATCATGTCTCGAAAGAGACATGAATGACTAGGCAGAAGATCATCCCGCAGTAGGTTGCCATTGCTTTCTGCAGTAGATTGGTTGCCAGCCAAGGCTATAGAACCCAATCTGTTCTGTTATTTAAGACATAACTGGAAGGAAGAGACGGATTAAAACTTTTCCCAAGGGTATTTGCGCGTAAGTGAATGCAATGAATTCAACTGGAATTTGAACTCGGCTCCCCGATTTCCCGTTCCGAGCCGATATCCATTGCACCACAACGCACATCCAAAGAGTAAGTTTATTTAATAACATCACTACTGGCTTTAACCACTGCATGCAGAAGACTTCAGAATCGTCTGCATTTCTTGTTATAAATCTTTTTCTATCAGTTATAATATAAAGTTTTGCTTAAGACTTAACCCTCCAAAATTCTGCAATGGAACTCATTTAATTATTTAATTGTGGAGCAACTTCACCAACGTGTCAATTACTTCAATTGCTTCCATAATTCTTACACATTAGTTCTCAGAATTAATTCATGTTCAATACTTTCTTAGAAATTAAGAACATTTCTACTTTCAGCAATTTTTATAAAGTTTATTTAATAACATCACTACTGGCTTTAACCACTGCATGCAGAAGACTTCAGAATCGTCTGCATTTCTTGTTATAAATCTTTTTCTATCAGTTATAATATAAAGTTTTGCTTAGGCACTCGCTGTGATGTCTGTAAGAAACACTCTGAATACTGACTCCTACAAGAGAAATTTATTTTGTAAAAATACAAAAATGTGACGCAAATATGCAGATGGGGAAAAGATCGTCTTCCTTTGTCTTATAATTAAATTTTTGCTAGCCATAATCACTGACCCAAACATACTACATTATTCCTTACACCAAGACAACATATTCTTACTTCAGTCAGTTAAGTGCCATACGTGATACATGCTTGGGCGATCATGTCTCGAAAGAGACATGACTGACTGGGCAGAAGATTATCCCGCAGTAGGTTGCCATTTCTTTCTGTGGTAGACTGGTTGCCGACCAAGTCTACAGTACCCAATCTGTCCTATTATTTAACCCATAACTGGAGGGAAGGGACGGATTAATACCTTTCCCAAGGGTATTTGCGCGTAAGTGAATGCAAGGAATTCAACTGGAATTCGAACTCGGCTTCCCGATTTCTCGCTCCGAACCGATATCCACTGCACCACAACGCACATTCTTACATGCCATTCTTAAAACATCCACCATAATATCTCAGAATCTACATGACGTCCTAACTACTCCTTATATTTACAATTCTTGTCTGTGGGGAGAGGGGAATAAAACAACAATTTAAAAATCTAAACCACAGTGTGTATTTAAATTATGATAAACTATTTACAAGAAACTAAATAAAGTGGTGTTAGTACTACTTCACAATTATTAATTCTGGTAGAACACCAGTTAACTGGACTAAATCAATTCAGGACTTTAATAATATAAAACATTCATTCGTCCAACCACTCACTCAAACGCAAACTCATCTAAATACATCAACAAATACGAAAAAGACACACCCGAAATGCGAAAGGCCTCACGCATCCAGAGAAAAGACATTTTAGGACGCCTAACCGAGGAAAGAAAAATGAATGAAAATAAAGAAAATTACAGCAGAAATAAAAGATACCAATGATCTTGTATCTAAACTTATTTATAAATGGAACTTTGTGTGTCTATGTGTGTGTGTGTCCGTTACCTATAGACTTCGAAACGGCTGAACCGATTTTCTTGAAAATTTACACAGTTGTACTATAAGCGTCTGCGAGTGTTCCTAGGTTTTGTGTCGAGGTACCACCGATAAATATAGAAAATCGATAATCGAAAAAATCGGGTTATAGAAGGAGTGGTCCGATTTTAATCAAATTTGATACACTCATAGACAAAGACATAAGAAACGATATTCAGAAGTTTCAAGGTTGCAGTTACAATGGTGCAGAAAATCGCTAATATATATGAATGGCAAGATGTTTGTGTGTGTTTCTGTTTATCTGTCTGTATGTCCTTTATACATATCCACAATTTTTATCCGATTCTCACTAAACTTCACACAAATATTCTTTAGGCTGAGTCTGAGTTTCAGAACCATGGATTAGTTTAAAGCTTTCATTACACCCGAGCAACGCCGGGCTATACTGCTATTCCTCTATAAAAAAAAATCTTTGAAATAAAAAAACACCCAAAACTAACCCAACTTTAGACCAGGTAGCTTATGTTCAATCCAGTTAGAACAATATCCTAATGCCTAACCGGCATCAAAATGCCACTCTCAATCAGTTCATCTTACTAGACACAAACACACGCACCTTTTGCAAAATTCTGATGGAGGAGCCGTAGCCTTTTCGCCCTAATCCTGACTTTAAGCTGATACTTAAAGAACAAGATCAGTTACGAAGAGCCGAACTTATCACTCTCATAGAATTCCCTCTGACGTGTCGTCCATATCATAACTCTCATAACGCCTAGAACTAGCCACGAGGACAAAAAACCTTTCCCGCAGCGTGTGAAGTATGATATCTTCAACAAACTTGTCCGATGGGACTACGACACTGCAATAAAAGAATGTATGATCCAGGGTCTCCACAACCTGATCACAGTAAACGCAGTTTGAGGAACTTTACAAGATCACTATAGAAAGTCTTTTGCCTACTCAGAAAGATCTTTGAATCATCAGCCAGGTGAATGATTCTTCATTAGTGAAGCTTTTCAACCCAGGCGGCTAAGACCATATGGAGAACCTCCTTTTTCGTAAGACCGATCTAGCCTAACAAACTATCCTGAACGGACCCATTCACTAACACGTGATATAATGCCTTACAGAACAACGCCTGCGCGTCAGAGAGACATCTATTTCGACATTCATGGTAGAAGGCGAAATCACCTCAGGGTAAACGGCAGGCTTCTTTCTCGGATACACTTCTCAGGGTGGGAAAATTCTTACAGGTGTCTTCTTTCCAGAATTCGCCTTCACCTTAAATTGCTGACACAACTGATCTAGGAACGCAACGCGAAGGGAATATTGACAAATCTCAGTGCTAGGCATATCCAGACCTTCAGGAGGGTGGAGGTAACAGATCTTCCAAACTTCCTTAGGGATCAAGAGCCTTACTCATGTCATTAGTATGGCACCCTGAAGTGAAATAAGAGAATAGTAAAAGGAGAACAGGCTAGATGTGCGAGATACATACTTCCGCCCATTGCTTTAAGGAAAGATTTCACCGGGACTATAGACGAACAACGACATCGGCTTTATTCTGCACCTCTTCATTCCAAGAGAAGATAGGAACCAAGCCAGACGCTGAGTACCTTGACCGGCACATCCGTCTAGAGGAAAAGCCCGGGAAAAGAAATTCCCTTTCACACACTCAACCGCAAGCCAACAGGCATCGCGGTTGATCTTGGCCCCTGTCACCGTTTCGTACCCACTGATTTCTTTGGTAACTTTGTCAATCTCTGCTCTGATAGACACAAGAACGTCGTTAGCATAGGTGGGGTACCTGGTGGTGGTAGTATCCCCAACGAAGAAACAAGAACGGGTGACTACCTCAAATACAGTTCGTAAGGCAGACTATCTAATCTCAAAGATTTGTCTCGGCTAATCAAATTCAGTGCTTCACAGATTTCCGATTCTGCAATAGAACCCTCACACCTTGAAGCGGGAAAAGTCGGCTAAATAGGCGTTGAAAAAAGAAGTGCTCAGCCCAGTTTCCTTGGTGAATAGTTCCTGAAAGTAATCACTAAAAGCCTCCCAAATGCCTGCTCTTGTAGTCAAACGCGTTCATTTGTGAGGCTTTTAATCACATATCGTGTGCGTCGTATGGCGTCCGGCTATATGACGCACACGATATATCCATAGGATATTTCTGAACATCTTCTGGACGCATTTCAGCAGCCATATTCGTCGCCTCGGAAGACATTCTTTTTAACCTAGCCCTAACGACCAGAGCTTGGTACTTCCTGTTACGCAAGGAGACCAACTCTGCCCTAGATAAGGCTACGGCCATACTATCATGGGATCTAATTATCCGATCAGCTTTTTTCCTCACGCGCCGTTTGCGCTGCTAATATTACTAAATTGAGCTGACATCGATAATCAGCAGCAAACGACATCATTTTGGATTTTAATTTATCCCATCACATATACCCAAAAACAGCTCCCTCTCAATTTCAGGTGTCGCATTAGTAGCAAGGAAAAATTCAAATTTAGTGTTCTGTATATGGAGGGGCGACCCAAAAAGTGGGAGCCTTCCAGCACAATACTGTTGTAATCACCTTACGTTTTTATTGTCGAAATAGGCCAGTCTGAGGAAACGTTGAGATGGCATCCGTGGCCTCTTCTATCATACCTCATATCTGCTGCACACATGAGCCTGATCGAACAACTGTTAATGTCCTCTTAGCTTTTGGGAAAATTTCAGGGAACTTCGACTTCTTTTTCATTTACAGTTTTTATATTTAGTAGATATTTTAATTTTTGGAATGACGCAATGTCTTTTCACTCTATTCCTCGGATACGCAGCAGACGTCTTCTCCGAGGGCACGAGATAGTTTGAGTGTTTCTTATATCTGTTTTGGCAGGGTTTTCTGTGCTTCCTTATCTTTTGGGTTATTTTTGTTTTTGTAGAGTCTGTGAAGGTGTAGGAATAAGAGTGAAGACAAATGTGGCTGGAGATTAATGGACTGGAAAAGATGAAGATGCTTTCTTTTTTAGTCTAGTTATGTTGTTATGGGGTTGGGTCAGTGATCGTACCACTTGAGGTGGGATCGTCATTTTTATATGACGAGGAAAACGGAGCAGAAGTCAAGGACCTGATATCCCCATTGTCTTTGGTTTCTTCTGCCACTTTGCGTCCAAATGCTTTTTTACTTTTCGCAATTGCTGCATCTTTTCCCAATTGGGATCACCTTTCTTTTGTGTTTCAGTTATTGTTATTGATGTTGAATAGCAACGCGGGATTATAAGGAACTGGAGTTTTGATATTCCTATTTTTTCCCTCATTCACACTTGCGGAAGGTGTCAGTTTTTTTTATTGGGGTAATGTGTAACGAGAGCCAACCAGAGGTTTGTCCTCACCACTCTATGTTGCTGGCAGGCCCATTACAGAAGACATGGAACTATTAGCATCGGCCAGAGGTGTATTTGGGTCATCTGCAGCCGGGACTCCCGATTCTCTTTTCTCTGAAAAGAGGTGACCAATCTCTCCGCACCAACCAGTAAGTTGTTTTTTGGCCGGTAACGTTGACTGGCATTTTCTGGTCACAAAAATTCAAACAGTTAGGGAAGGAGACGAAGGCTAAATCATCTATCATTATAACGAAGCTTCATACTCCAATCATGTTGTCAGAGTTTGCAAGAATTATTTGACCAAACTCTCTTAAATAAGCAGCTAGGTGCTCACCAATAATTATGAAGAGCGAATTTGTGTACTGTCAATTTGGTCAATATTTTCAGTCAGTAATATAAGGTCTGGAGTTGTTAGCTCACGGCTGGCGATCTCAAGATAATCTCCAGTGGTGGACAGCAGTACATTCCACAGAAAAAAAAGACCTGTACGTTTAATCACTTTTAAGGTTTTAACCCCTAAGAACATCAGTGATCGGATCACTGTCATTCGTGGAGGTTTTGCGCAAACATTTGTCCACCACGAAAACCGACACCATTTGCTTTTCGAATCTCTCTAACTTTTAAAGTTTTTTCAAAAGTACTTAATTTATAAGATGTTCATAGCTTCTGGCCCTTTCTAAAAAATTGCGATGTAAATTATACAGATTGATGGGGACTTCTAACTACAACTGAGTCGTTTTCTGCTTGAAAATAGAGAGCTTGACAGTTTCTAGCCAGATAGCGTACTGCCTGAATGAAATGGGATGGCATGTACCTATAACCCCTACCCACTGAGAAGACATAACGTGGGAAATCCGAGCGCTTGCACTCGAGCCAATGGTCAAAATCTTCCGTGCGCTCGCATACGCGAGATCCGACACAAAGCTTGTCTATTCTTCTCAGACGAGTTTCTGTCCGTAGATTGGGTACCAATTGAACTATTCTCTGAGCGAAGAGATTATCTGACTACAACACGATTTTTTCCTACTGCTTGGAGTCTCTAAACTAATTCATTTAAGAGTGTAGTATTTACTCTACAACACTTCTAGACGGTTTCCTTGTTTAAGTTGGTGAATATGACCATAGTCATTGCCTTTAGTTCATCTTTGGTCTTACAAGGCGTATAGTTGCTCCTTCACTCAACTGAGCCCCACACAAAATAATCAAGGGGGTCGCAGACTTGATAGTTAAAAGTGACCAAATGTAAGAAGTGATGCGGTTGCAGAAATTCTCTGACTAGTTTCTCCTGCTCGTTTGGCATGGTGAAGAGTCCTGTTGTCAAAGATAGGATCTTCCAGAAGCCACCATCATGACCCAGAAAAACCCTACCTTGATGTAGACCTCTATGTTGAGTCTGAGGCCCCGTGGAAGATCAATGGAGACATAATGTCACCATTGCTAGTAATCACACCAGACAACTTCGTAATGACAATTAGACACAACTAACTATTTCCGAATCCTTTGCACTCTCGACAGGGTGACACCAAAATATTTCGGGACGAATGCCAAGCATTACAGCATGCTGTTTTAAAATTTCTGGTGAAGTGAATTGCCTCACGGTGTTCTTTTTCTCACAAACGGTGTCCAACTGACCCTACTATATTGTGAAGTCGACAATATAAAAAAAAACAAAGCTCATGCCCGAATATAAATATAACCAGTGACGGTCAATTTACCCATCACACTATATATATATATATATATATATATATATATATATACATTCTATGAAAAGAAAGCTCTAATCGTAACACGAGATGTCCTCTTACGCGATCTTCAGACGACATGAACATTGAGGGCCATTTAAGTCACCTGAAGATTGCTTGAAGGTGAAGATTGAGTTGCCGCTAGAGCCTTCCTTTCATAAGATTTAACGTTGTTAAGCATTTTTGCTCTGTCTAGGTAATCTAGGCGTGAAGCACTTTACTTTTTGAGTAGTTAGGTTTGGATTTAGGCCCCTTTGTTCTTCTTTTTTTTCCAGTATTGTCGTTTTTATTCGAGACTGTAACTGAATAATACTTTTAGGTTTTTTCAAGTTGTCTGTGAGTTCCATCAAATATATATATATAATATTTGAAAGTTTCAAGTTAAAACTATATTTATATTTTATGGTTTCGGTTTAAAATTAGCATGTTTTGTTAAAAACAAATTAGCATTTCAGAATATGAGGGGAATGTGCTATTTCGACCTCATTATGTGAAATATTTACATTTTTTATGTTTGCAAGTTTTATTAAAAGTCACGGTCTGTGTTGCTCTTTGATGTATAATTTTCATTCCATCGATCTTTGGAATCTATCAATAATAATATACGACTGATCTTTTTTATTGATTTTTTATAGGAATTGCTTGACAACATTTCTTTTATTTTCCAGTTCACAAAGAAAATATTCTTTTTTTCGTCTTAACTCGCCAATTAATAATAATAGTAATAATGATAATGATAGGCTTGAAGGAATTATTTCTACGATAAGTGGAACAACTTCTAAGAGAAATATTCATCGTCTAAAAAAATGAAAAAGTCTGGTAATGTATTCTAGAATTCGATTGCCTGAAGCTGAACTTCAGGACAAATGCTAAGAGAAATAATTAATCAATCGGATGTTCCAAAAGTGTTTAATGCAGCATTTAAAAATATTCCCGCGTTTTCAATCGTCCAGTAGCAATCAAGATTCTTCTCTGATTCGGCATTCCTCTTCATCAATTTTAATGTTTACTCTTTGGACTTAAATATACGCGAGGATTTGGGTGAGAGAAAATGTCATAGCACGACCCATTGACCAAATGGCTAATCTTTAAAATAATTTTGTACAAGAGTTCATTGGTCATGTTAAGAAACTTTCGGCATCACCTACTATAACCTATATATACATGGTGTCCATAAAGTTCGTGTGCACTTTAAAAAATTTTTTGTTTAATTTTCCCCAGACGAAACTACCCTTTGGCGGAGCCTCGACTGGATCATTACTCTCCACCCGAATGCAGAGAGTTCGACAATACGCAAGGCAGCCAACTGCCCTCGTTAACTGCTCTTCGAAAGTCACGCAGGTAATTGCATATAACAAAGAGGAAGAGTCCATTCCTCGTGGGAGGACACCATAACAAACCTAATAAAAAAATCCAATATAAATCAAACGCCCATATTCAAATGAGGTTTTACCATGGTATTTACTCGCACATCCACTCCAACCGCATATGGCACAAGGCCAAGTTGGAGTCAGACGCCTAAATGGAACCAAATACTCTGTTGAAAATAAGAAAGTGCCTGGAAACAGGCCATTTTTTTATTAGGACGCCTCAGCCATCAATGATTAATTCTGATCCTCTTCTTTTTTTTTGACGTGCTTTATCAAACACTTTTGCATTATCTATAAAACACAGGTATACATCCTTCTGTGCATTGCTCTTTATGACATCATTCTGAACATAAATATCACATTCCTTGTTCTAGTATATTTAACGAACCTGCGCTGATCTTGTCCTATTTCAGGTCTGATTCTGCTGCGCACTGTATTTATCAGAATTTGAAAGTTTTGTTATATAATTTATTAGGTTGATTGTCCGATGGGGTTTGCATTTGCTCTTAGTTTCTTAGGTAGTGCTAAGAAAATATATTTACATTTGCCGATATATTTAATTTTTTTATGTTTATAATTTTGTCAATACCAAAATCATTTATGGCTGCTAGCATCTCTATTACAATTCTCTCTGGATCTGCTGCTTTGTTTCTGTCCAATTTGTCCAATGCTGATTCTACTACAGATTTTAATATTCCAAGTTCTTCGACATTTCTGTGCTTTGTCGGTTGTTTCGTGAAAGGGTTCTCGGATGTATTCGTTTCATCTCTGAAATACGTTTTCCTTCTCATTGTCCCGTCATTGAATTTTATGCAGCCTGTTGACAAGCATGTCTTTTGTCCTGTTGGCTCTCTTATTTTTTCCTTTTTTATGCATATCTGCTTTATCTGCAATATTCATTATTTCTATTTCTGAACATTTTCTTTAGCTATTTCTTTTTAACCTGCCTGCATTTATTGCTAATTTCTTTGTGCCGAATCCTAGATTACGTGCCATACTTTAGACGAACGCAAAAAAAAAGAAGATATTTTCTTTTTCTACGAACCCGAAAAATTCTGCTTTAACTATGTATCTATAGAAAATTACTGCTATTTTTTAAACCATTGTTATAAAATGCATTGTTGTTATATATCCAGTCTACCGTTTTGTCTTCATTCTAAATCTTGCTCATTACGTGTGGTAATTCCTTTGATAAAAACACTATTAATGTGCAGCGTATTTCACATATAAATTATTCTCTAACAATGTAGCAAGATTTATTAATTTTACTATGTTTCGTTTTATTAGCCAAGTTACTGAGATTTCAAGAAATATGATGATGGAATAAAAGATTATAATTAAAAGGCGTGCGCAAAGTTTACAAAGGCAGATGTTATAAGTCAAAATTGAGAATAACGTCATTGTAATTTCAACAAAGATATAAGAATAGTATTAATGTGAAATGTATGTTCTGTGCTTTTTGAAGCTTTTATCGCTCCTCTGTTGATTCCGTGATTTGTTGTAATCTTGAAAAATATTGCGTAATATTCAGAATAATATTGCAAGATTAATAATTGCTAGAAAAATTCTGTTCCGCTACTGCAAATCTTCCGCTTCTGAATTCTCCACAAGTTTTCAATCAGGCTAGGGTCGGACAAACAAGCCGGTCGCTTCATCAGATGCGCTTCTTTTACACCAATTCTAATTAGATACACATTAGCTTTATTTTTAAACACGTTGGCGTATCCTCCTCCTCCTCTTCTTCTTCTATGTGCCGTATCCCTTCAGGACGTAGACCATCATGGCCTTCCACGTCTCCCTATCCCTTGTAGCTCTTAACACCATTTCACTCCCAAACTCTCCTCTGCCAACCATTTGCTCAAGCTCATCAAGTTTATCATGCGTTACTTTCTCCAATCTCGCTTTACCTTTATCTGTCCTGTGAGTATCAGATTCTCTGAGCACTCCTTCGTTGTTACATTCGCGAAGTCAAGGTACCAAAAGAGGAATGCTCATCAGAACACTTAATGTGAAGACATTTATAGAAAAGGCGCAGTGAAGCTACGTTAAAGCGGTGAGAGAAGTGATTAAAGCAGAGATGCCAGATCAGGACCAACAACATTGCAATAAACCGAACTGTTGATTCTATATTTCATGTCAGCGGAAAACATTAAACCGGGAAATGTGCCTGAGAAAGGATCATTACTTCTACTTCTATATGCATTCGAGACATTGGCAATCATGGCTCTTCACTATTTCCTCTCCTTTGCAGCTCTTAATATTTTTTGTTACACACACACACACACACACACAGAGAGAGAGAGAGAGAGAGAGAGAGAGAGAGAAAGATACTATCTAGCATTTACAACCCAAATACATCATAGTAGGTCAACCAGGGTTACTTCAACAATCAGTAAGCCATACCTACTGACACACTTGATGTATAGAAGAAATGAAAATGGATTTTCTCATATGAATCTACGCTTTTCCTTTATCCATGTCCTTTCAGACGTAGGTGATCATGGCTCTCCATAATTTCCTCTCCTTTTGCAAATCTTAATAAATTTTGTCATTTTGTTTTGTTACCTAAATCTTCTTTCTCCATCCATTTACACAATCTAGTTAAGCCGGTAATGCTCTGCTTTCCTCTATCTCTCTTGCCTTTAATGTGTCCTGTGAGTGTTAATTTTAAAAACCCCTCTTTCTTCATTATGCGCCGTAGAAATTTCAACTCTCTCTTACTGATATTTGTACATCTTGTTTCCATTTTCGTCTATGTTCAATCCATGGCATTCCCACCATTGTTCTGTAGAGTGTAAATCTGATCCTCAATGAATGCTCTTTATTTCTGGCCTGGTGCCATACTATGTTGAACTGAGCAGCTACCTTTATAAATTCGCATACCAAGAAATGTTAATTTAAATGTATACACCTGCTTAGCAAATATCTATGTAAAATGAGGAAAACATTTCTAGGCAAGATATCTCAATGTCAATTGAAAAAGAATTATATATAATTTCTTGAAAAGAAACTCTTTCTATTCTATTGCAAAATAAAAAAAAATACCTTACCCCACCCGTTCTCTCTGACTCGACGCCATTCGCTTCACTTAATGTCTGCAACTTCCTCTTTCTATGTAGATGCTCCTGTAGACATACAAAAATTTGTTGATTTTCGGGTGGGGTTGATGGTAGACTACCATATATAAGACCCGGAGTTTGGGTATGTCTACCGTTGTGAATCTATTGTGAGCACAAAAAATACTAATCGAAGCCAAAATAAATATTCATTTCTGGAAAAGAACCATTACAAATAATAACTGTTGGCACATCTCAAACAGGTGCCCTTTGGGGGTGGTGGGAAATATTTTCTATTGTAAGTCAACTTTGGCATTTATCACACATACGTTTAGAGGGACGTCTCTCTCTCTCTCTCTCTCTCTCTCTCTCTATATATATATATATATATATATATATATATATATAAGAGAAGCCTTGAATGTTTTGTTTAAAGTGTAGATTTATTGTTGTTATTATTAATATGCTTTTTGTATATATTAGGTTTCCATAATGATATTTGTGTCGCTACACGTGTTTTCAGTCTAAAGTTGACTGTCTTCAGGTGAGTGAACTTGTGACTTTACATATTGTTATCCGTTCATATATATATATATATATATATATATATATATATATATATATATATATATATATATATATACTTTTTCTCTTTATATATATATTTATATCGAATACGCTCTCACACCCTGATTAAGTACTATGGATGAATGGTTAACTTTGATAAAACAGTAGCTACTAACGCATCTACGCATCGTTCATTCAGTAACACTCTCCGCTACTGGTGTGTGTTTACATTGTATAAAACACGCTAAAGTTTACCATAGCTCATAGGTAGAGTCGCCAACTGACGTCAATTAGGTTGGGTTTCAATCCTTGCTAGAAGAAATCGGATGTCTAACTGATGAGCTGTGATACAGCGAAACAGATATGTATGCGGATAACTATATATATATATATATATATATATATATATATATATATATATATATATTCGATATAAAATTCTCAAAATTTCTCTGTGTCGCTGAGCGTCTTGTTACCTGGATTGGGCAACGACCTGATGACCTCCTGATGACATAAGAAACGATATTCAGAAGTTTCAAGGTTGCAGTTCTTACAATAGTGCAGAAAATCGATAATATATATATATAAACATAAAAGGCAAGATGTTTGTGTGTGTGTCTGTCTGTTCATCTCTCTGTATGTCCTTTATACAAATCCACAATATTTATCCGATTCTCACCATCTTTACACAAATATTTTTTAGTCTAAGCTCTAGGACCATGGATTAGTTTTTAAAGCTTTCATTACACCCGAGCAACGCCGGGCTATACTGCTAGTATATATATATATATATATATATATATATATATATATATACGTATCTCCACAGATCCAGGATGCCTAAGTTATGAAAGGAATTTTTACAAATGAAAAATCAATCTTGATGTTTTTATTTTAGGTTTAACTCCAAGCTAATAGATTAAATTTAATACTTACAATAAACAAAATAATTTACACTGTTTCAAAATTAGTTTAAATTGAATAGAAGAAGTTTTGATTTCTTTTTGTTTTTTAGTCCGCGTTTATTACAATTTAATTCTCGTTATTAAGAATCTTCAAAAGAAAGATAGAATATACGTTTATGAAACTTTATTTGAAGTATATTAGCTAATTTTAGTATAATTAATCTGATTTTCAACAAATATTATTTACTTTAAGTTTAAAGTATCTCAGTAATGCATTTTTAACACGGCGGTACCTGTTTATTTAAGCTGTTGAGATTTGGACAGCTTGATGACAGATGGTTGTTTATGTAATGTTGTTATATGTAAAAAAAATAATCGAAGAATATATTGTAAACGCCTTTTATAAATAATTTTTAAGTATTCGATAATCTAAAAATTAGGAAAATATTCCTCGTAATCTAATGTTTTATTGAATTTTGGATAATTTGGTTTTAAATTTTCTATAGTTATTGCTGTTATTTTCTGATAATGTTGTGTATGAACAACCGTATTTAGAAAGACTGGCACGTTTATACACATTGAAAGCAAAACTGAAAATTCTTTTTAAAATATTGTGTGCCAGATGAATTGTACTAAACTTTTCAATTCATGATTAATAGATATATATTTTTTACTTAATAATAATATCATCTAAACGGAAGATTATTACAAAATTTTAAAACTTAATAATTTATTCTAATTAAAGTTTAAAAACATTGAGAACAATTCTTGTCAAAACTTGTAATTAATCAAGAAAGTGTTTTCCTGAAACTTAATATTGTTCTTCATATATTTTATTTACAAAAGCAATTACATACATAAGTTAAACAATGTCTTAGTTTTATTTTATTTTTGTTTTATGGTCCAGAGCAAATGTACGGTCAGTGGTTTTTCTGTTTTTAGAAAAAAAAAAGGAAGATTTAAATTCTTGAAAAAGGACTAATATTATTCGGATAGAAATTTAAGTTCTTGAAATTTAATAAAATTAATTAAGTGGCGGAATAACAGATTAAGAAAAAACTGTTACCAAGATATTCTAAAAAAAACAAGAATGAAAAAATAATCAGTATTTGATTTTGGCAAAAATCTCCAAATCACTGTGATTTTTTTCGCGTAAATTTTCCGATACTAATCTTTGGAACCCTCGATGACGCAAGAAAATCAAAACTTTTTAGCAAAATTTCCAACGTTAAATTAATAAAATAATAAAAAAAATATTCTGGGGCATTTTTCATCACGGTAAGCTATTGTTACTGCGAATTAGTGGAGGTGATGGAAAAGTAACTTTTTATTTTAAAATACATATAATTTATTTATTAAGTAAAATTTTTACAAGAAATGGATATGAAAGGAAAGCATTTAGTATGAGGTTTTATTTAAAATTCGATTATAGGAATAGAATTTCGCTACCGGTTTCTCGAGCTAACTAAAAATAGTGTCAACTGATTTCACTAGAAACTCATGTTGTATGGAAGACATAACGTCTTCAATTTCTTCGAAAGTCTTGGTTTGGTATAGTAGACTTTATCCAACTCAAAAGAAAAAGTCACAGGGTGTTAGCTCATGACTCTTGGCTGGTACTCACACACAAAATAGTGATTTACTTTTTAATCACTCTGCATATATATATATATATATATATATATATATATATATATATATATATACTTTTTTGGGGCATGTCTTCTTTTGTTGGGATCTTTTTGTTTTTAATTCCTTTATTTTACTTTTTTATTCAGTAATTTACAAAAATTTGAATATAAAAAGACATGTCTAGGCAAATCAAGATCATGAAAAGGGCCAAAAGTAATGTTGAAAACGATCGATCACGACCACTGGGGAAATAAACATAATCACTGGATCTAAGCATACACTTCCTTGCGCATAAATAAGAAAAGGTAATTAAAAATTTAAAAGAAATTTCCTTGTCTATTGTTTTTTATTAAACGTATAGCTATAACCATAAATATTCACATATATATAAAACATGCACACACATAGCCAAAAGCATATATATACACATATACGCGCACAAACACACGCAAGTGCGCACACACACATATAGATATATACACAAACGTAGAGACATTCATATGTGACCTCGATGAAAGGTGTTATGCTTTGGTATATATATAATTTTGCACACAAACACACACACACACACACACACACACATATATATATATATATATGCATACTTATAAATGCAGTTTTTTATCTATTTTTTCTGTACATATGTATTTGACTTGATAGTCTATCAGAAGACGAAACACGTCAGCTAAGATATTTTTGTGTGTGTATTTATTCATGGACACACATATATACATACGGTATGTGTAAGTGTTTGTGTATCCATATAGATACACATTCTTCTTAGCTGACCCCCAGACAGTCTGAAATGTTTGTCTTGAAGCTTCCGGCACGAATGCCAAACAGCACAGAATACAGTTTCCAGATTTCTGACTCAGTGGATTATGTCGTGATGTTCTTTTTCTCGTAAACGATGCTCATCTCTCCCTACTATACTGAGTAGTAGACAAAATAAATAACAAACAACACATACGTGCGAAATTGAAAATATGAGTTTGCGAAAATTTACCCATTGTACTCTATCTATCTATCTATCTATCTATCTATCTATATATATATATATATATATATATATATATATATATATAAAGGAAAAACCAACACGTCATTTAAATTGGTTATAAATTATATTTCATTTCAATGAGCTTAATTAACTCATTTCATCAGACCACAGAATATTCCTTCCATTTGGTACAAAAAAATTTGCCGGAATAAGCATTGTTTTAACCGAAGAGAAGGATAAAAAATATAAAAATAAAAATAAGAAAAAGGAAAAGAGAAAAAGAAAAAGAGGGTCAGGACTTAGGCATTGGCGTCAGATCGGCTGGGAGTGTTCAGACAACGACTGTTTTTAAACTCACTCAACATGTACTTATTTCCATGCATACACCTACTAATAAACTCGTAATTTCTATTAAGGAGGTAAATTTGACCAGGGAATGTAATTAGGTTCAACATTTCCCAAAATCAGCTCCATTTGCTTCCACCCTTTTCATAATATGCCATCCAATAATAGGAAATATACTGCATTTGTCAATACAGTCCCATATAACCTTTGACAGTGATATACTATTAGCGTAACATCTTTTTTGGAAGGATGGCTTGTGTTTTTAATATATCTGCTTCCAGATTTGTTCAATTGCCCCTATATCCTAAACTTGATCTATCCTCGACTTTTACGGTAGCTTCATAAATAATATGGTCTGTCAACGACTTACCTTTGTGTATTTGGTTGCGTGTGGACAGTTAAAATATGTGGTGACTTAACTATGTTTCGATATTTAATGTTTTCCTGTATATATATATATATATATATATATATGTGTGTGTGTGTGTGTGTGTGTGTGTGTGTGTGTGTGTGTGCGTGTGTGTATGTGTGTATAATTTATAACAAAAATATGCTATAACATCACTACAAAATAGCTACTTTGTATAAATTTTAGATAAATATTATTCAGTCTACTTTGTGCTGAGTACCGTTTAAGAATAGTTTTTTTAGATAGAGAATTTTATTCTACCCATACCAAGCCTACACTTATATATATATATATATATATATATATATATATATATATTGTCAGTATATATACTACCTGCATGTGCATATACATATTGTCAGTATATATATATATATATATATATATATATAGTGAGAAAGAGAGAGAGAGATAATTTTGTACTCTGGAGCATAGTTATTATAATATACTGTATAATCTCCGATCTATATCATCAACATTAACATTTGAATTAAGTTCCCCGTCAATGCAAAAGATTATGTTGAAAAATAAATATTTATTGTTTTATATAATTGCTTCATTCACCATTAAATTTTTTTTCGATGTGACGACATACACATTCATTTATGAAAGTAAAGTTCTTTCTTGAACGATTCTTTTTTGGGAAAGATTTGAATCCATCGCTTCTTCTTTTGAGCTGAGTAATAGTCTTTTAACATCGTCGATATCTCCAAAACATTTTATTGCAGTATGTATCCGAAAAAAATTATTCTTGCAATGCAAATATGTTTTGTCTTCAAATAATTGATAAACTGTTTATAAGTACAAAAACAAATCAATAAATCATTTTTAATTTGCTTAATCAAACGTTTCACCATTGATTATATTTATCGAATCTCAAACAGTGAATATTTCATAAAGATTTCAGTGTTTAATAACTGTGTCCGATTGAAGATTTACTGATCTATCCTGAAAGACTTATATGGCGACTAACGTGAATCAATTTTTGATGCATTATTTTGAAATAATATAAATAATTTCCGTTTCTGTCTATCAATGGTTCTGTAAAGATACAAAAGTCAATTATCATCCGCCTTTGGCTGAGATGAAATCAAGTGACAGCCGTTATATGACGTTAGTTCTTAGATTAGTGAATTATAACTGGCTGGAGACAACACAGGAATTGTTTGTTTACCCGGGCCAGCAAGCTGCCACGTGGGACAGTTGTCAAGAACATAGCGCCGTTTTCTCTTGGAAATATGTCTTCATCGGATATAGAAAAATATCTGACTCGTAGTCTTCATGTTGGGAAAACTCATGACTCGCCGCCGGTTCTTGTTTGTGGAATACGTCCTCGCTATTGATATAAAAGATAGATTTGGCCCGCTTGAATCTCCGTTGGGAATAGTAAATATGGTTGGGGATTATTACAAGTAGGATCCTCTAACTCTTCGCCATTTTTAACTGCTTGTATGATATACATGTGCTATATTTTTCTGTGTAGAGCACGTGTAAATATATATATAATTTTTTGTTTGACTTAGCGGTATAAAATTCTTTCTGAAAACAAAACGTAGTTCTCATTCATTATCTTTCGGCTATTCCGTTCCATTCGTGAAATAAGGTCTTATCTCATAGATATAATAATGCCCATGATGGGTGAAATACCGGGAATATTCCTTGTTCTTCATAACTGACTCTTATCTAGTGACTTACACAGAGTGATTACGTATTATTATCATTAATTCATTTTGTTCTTTTTGCTAAGAGCGTATGAAACCAAAACTGCTTGCTGATTTTCCCTGACATATCGTCAACTGCGGTATTTTAAACCCAGCGAAAATGACGCCATTTTAATTACTATTTAATTAAATTTTCAGTACCCTATTTTCTTACCTAAATAATACTTTTTTCAGTTTCTATTAATGTTAACTCAAAGTACAAATTTTGAACTGCCTGCATGTAAAATGTTTCAGAAAAGATTTATATTTAATATTTTTTGATATTTTCAAAATCGGGTATGATATACCAATGGTTAGTAGTCGTGTAACTTTAATTGATGTTCCAAAAATAAGGTATGTTAGTGTGCTCCAGATTTATTATTACCTTCCACGTATGATTAGTTATTAGTATGATTAGTTATTAGTATGATTAGTTATTAGTATGATACACTCGTCATTACACCAAAACGGAAATTATTTATGATTCTACGTAATACAAAAATATTAAGAATAATTTCAATTTCAATTTAATCGGAGTAACGTTAGTCTTCTTTGTCTCATCTGGCAACCCTGTTTTGAGATCGTTACATTCTTTGTGAAATACTGAAGTTTTATCTTTTTTTTTATGATCACGTAGTCGAATGCTTAAAAAGTAGACGCGGATCAAGACACCCAGGTTCAAATTTCAGGATGGATGATTTGTTAAGTTGAACTCCCATTTTTTTTCCTGTGTTATTCTGATTCATGAAGAAGAGCAACATTTCAACTCTTTAATTCTCAGTTTATGATGCCACTACTGTGAAAAAACAAAATACACCCTTGCACAAATTAATAGAAAGAACTGCTTTTGTTTCCTTTCTTTAACTATACGGTCAGTTTTAGACCCACTGGAGTGACACGGTGTAATCGATTTCTATTTTTTTCTCAGATTAGGTCATTTGTTGTAGTGTGCAGTAATATGAATCTATTTTCAGGGTGCAAGAAGACATTTGTTTGGCTTTGAAAAATATTGTGTCAGCCGTGATTGCATCAGATTTCGATCACGCCTCGACTGTCGAGTAGTTGTCGAGAAAATTGTCGAGCCTTAAAGAGAGATCGCGGATATTGTTGGTGTCAGCCTTTCAAATGTTAGTCGTGTCATCAAAGTGAAGAAACAAACTGAATTCATCAATCTAAAACGTCAAGGAAAATGCGGTCGGAAGAGGAAAACAACGCAGAGACGACTTATACCTGATCAGGGAAAATGTGAAAGATCCTAGAAAGACATTATTCATTTTGTTTCAAATAATTTTCACAAGGGTGCATGCTTATATACACCGAATGCATTCTTAACTGTCATGTATGATTAGTAGCTAGAATGATACATTCGCCATTAGAATTGGTTCACAAAAACGAAAATTACTTAAATCTATTTATCAATCTATCTATTAAATGTTAGTGTACTCCATTTAACTGGCATGCACGATTATTAGTTAGGATGATACATTCGGCATTAGAATTTGTTCTCAAAAACGGAAGTTACTTGTGACTCAACCATATATTTCTTTTATAATATAACGTATTACATTCAGAGTATAAAGAAAAAAACAAGAGAAAATTATTTAAAACGTATCGCATAAAAGAGTTAAAGGTTCGCTTATTGTGTGTCTTTCTCTATACATTTTGGCCACTTAAAGCTTTGGCAAGCATCTGAACATTTCGTCAACCAATATCTGGCAGGGAAAAGAGGAATAAATGTAAGTCGACTAATTACAGTTAAGTTACTTTTTAAGCGATCAGTGCAATAAAACTGTTTCCTATCGCAAATGATAGAGTTTAGTTATTAGCCAAATTTCTGTCCATCGCAGCTGGTTAGGTGCGTCTCGGAAGGAAATCTGAGAAGACCTTTTTGATATTTGTTTAAGTTTTCTGGCTTGACTACAGAAAATAACGTATAACTGAAACTTTTTTCTATTTTTTATTCAATACAAAGATGAAAAAAAGTAGTAACAGCTATTCCTATTAGAGAGATACTGAATGATGCGTGTGGCATGAGAGCCACTCCAACTCCTTCACCATAAACGCTACTAATTTTCTAAAGACTAAGATTTTCAAATCTTTTCTTTATATATGTGAAAGAGTCAGGGAAAGTTCGGTGATTAAAGACACTGATCAACTTTGCTTGACAGTCGCTGTACTTCGTGACCAAGAGGTCTAAAAGCACGTCGGATCTAACAAGTTGTGCTACCGGTGAGGAACAACAACAACAACAACAACACACACGCATATATATATATATATATATATATATATATATATATATAATCAATTTCTCAAGCAAGGCAATAATGCTACTAAAGCGAAAGGAAGCTACTGGGAGTAAAAGAAAATAAAAAGAGTTTAGAAGGAACTGAAAATCCAGTTCTAAGCAGAAAACAAAGGATAAACATCTGGTTTTGTTAAAAAACCAGGAAGAGTGTAAACCGGACGATACCTGTCTACACCTATATATATATATATATATATATATATATATATATATTTATATATATATATATAGTTCAATCAGTAATAAATTTGAACACGCTCGGCTACTGTATATAAAACGCAAAAATCTGCCACTCTCGACCGAGCCCCGATAGCTTAGAGGTAGAATCGCCAGCTGAGGTCAATTCGGTCGGGTTTAAATCCTGGTTAGAAGCAATCGTATGTCTAACGTAATGATGAGCTGTGATACAGCGAAATAGGACTGTCTGCGCATGACTATATATATATATAGTTATCCGCAGACAGATCTGTTTCGCTGTATCACAGTTCATCAGTACGGTTAGACACCGATTGCTTTTAACCCAGGATTGAAACCAGACCGAATTGGCATCAGTCGGCGATTCTACCTCTGGGTTATGGGCGCTCGGTAGAAGAAGGCAGACTTTTTAGCGTATATATTATCATTATACACGCCCAATAGCCATAGTGCTCTAATTCATTACTGAATGAGCGATGAGTATATGCCAAAGTAGCTACTGTTTTTCAAAGTCTACCTTCTTCCAGAGTGCTCAATCAGGGTGTGAGAGCGTAAATAGTCATCCGCAGACAGATCTTTTTTGTTGTATCACAGCTCATCAGTATCATCTACATAGGGGAAAGGTTCGAATCCTGACGAATGATACACATTTTCGTAATAAAAATTTATCGTAAATAATCAGGCCAGTAGATATAAATATATAATACTGTTTAATTAAAAAACAGAATATCTACTTAAATACGAGTATCGATAAAAAATAATGTTCAAACAATTCATTTCAAATTGTCGGTTGTTTATAACCAATTTTCGTTAATATATATATATATATATATATATATATATATATATATATATATATAATCTGTATGAGTGTGGCTGTAAACAAACTATATTAACTATTGACGATAACGAAATCGGGATGAGGCGTTCCATCAGATAATAATTGGATACAGGAAATTAGTTCTGATGAAATACGAAAACATATATTTGTTGGGTAGGCAAAAGCGATCCACTGGAAACGAAACTGTGCAAACGACTTGTATCTGATTACACAAAGTGATAAAAAGACCTTTCTAAAAAATAAAAGAAGATAAATGTGACTTAATTCAGGCCAGGCCATAGCATAAATCCCGAAAGCATTTATAACGACAAAGAAAAAAAATTACTGACAAGAAATTATATCGGATCGGTCGTCGCCAAGGTCAACTTTACCTCTGCGTACCCCAGAGGTAAAGTAGTCTAGAACCGAAAAGTCAGCTAATGGTTTCAAATCTCCATGAAAATAGTTTGAAGTCGGATCATGACAACATAAATCCTAATGATGAGCATCTCCAATATCAATTGCAGGAGTAATGATGCGGGCGAGAGAAGACAGCAAACAGGTCCTAAAAGCCAATTATGTGATGTATTTCTCATTCATAACATCAAACATACTAAATGTGAAGAGAGAGAAGAACACTACGAGAAAACCATTAATGGTAATGATAGCCATTTACATTATCAAGAAGCGTTCAGTATTCATTGCTTGAGCAGCCAGTACCGCTTTCGATTGCAATTTATAAAATCTTTCTCTTAAAACAATCTTTCAGGAAAATAGGTTTCTCAAGTCATATGATAGGCAACACTGGATTTTTATGAGTATGAGTATATTTTTAAATTACCATAAATTACTATAAAAAATATTTATTCCTAACTTGTTTTCTTTACCAATTGTGAGATTCTTTTTTTCTAAAGATTTGTTACGCATACCTTTTCAATAAATCAATTCCTTCAATCAACATCATGTGTTTGCCTTATTATGAATGACGTAATGGCAATAACAGAACTAATATATTTTCAGAACCAAAACTAAAATGCTTACTGTTGTATCGCCGAGGTGACAGTACGATACCGGATAACGTGTACTAAAGTATCTACAGCACAATATCCGTGATATTGTATATTAAGTATAAACAAGCCAAGCACAAATAAGACAGGTGTTGGTCGAAACTATCTCGAGTGCAGATTATTCTCTGTTCAATTTTCTTAAACTGAAAGGTATTTCTGCAAACATATACACATTTTCATGAAAGTTTAAACTAATATTCACGCGGATACCGTATATTACAATTAAGAAACGGCACTAAACCTCAGTTACATGTCCAACCAATTGTACTAATAATCATGGTCTGTTGACTTCGGGTTTAAAGTTGACGGCAGCTCGCAAACAAACAGACTCAAAGCACAATGATAATAATAATCAAACCATATAATAGTTATCAAAGTGCATTTATTTATATATTACCTGTCCAATCTCAAGTGAGAAGGCAGGTAAATGAACTTAAATTAGTAAATTTATGAGTGATTACTTACCTTAGGCATTTTAATAATCTATACAAATAAAATATTTATCTACATTTAAACAAAATTTGTTCCCGAAAAAAAAAAGAGCCGTTTAATTAATCAGTTCATTTACTCCTACGTTTCTTGTAATGCAATCTTATTTGTTCAAGACTTTTGTGTGAGGCACTCAGATACCTTGGTCGATTAAGCGATCGTGCTGCTTCAACTTGGTCTTATAATAGGCTTTGTCGTCGCCGTCTTTGTCGTTTTGTTGCTAATCTTTTTATTCCGAGAGATATTTCCATTTAACTGTTATAACATGAAAAGATATTGAGCAAAAACGACATATATAATACCAGGAGTAATCACTGAATCATAGATATCAACGAAAGCCTAAAAAAATATTACTTTTAATCATTTCACTCCAAGCAAAACGGCAACGCCACTAGTGCGCAGGGGCTTCAGTCAGTCAGTTAAGTGCCATACGTGAAAAACGCTTGGGCGATCATGTCTCTTTCGAGACATGACTGACTGGGCAGACGGTTATCCCGCAGTAGGTTGTCATTACTTTTTGCTGTATACTGGTTGCCAGCTAATGCTATAGAACCCAATTTGTCCTGTTATTTAACCCATAGCGGTAGGGAAGAGACGGATTAGTACCATTCCAAAGGTATTTGTGCGTAAGTGAATGCAATGAATTTAACTGGAATTCGATCTCGGCTCTCCGAGTTCTCGTTCCGAACCGATAACCACTGCACCACAACACATAACGCGCAGGGGGTTATAGTGAAATAAAAGACTACCTGCGTACAGAGCGTATTAGAAAAAAGGTAAAATATGAACGGTATTCAAACAGACTGAAAATGGTAACGGACGTTGGATTCAAATTATTGAAGATTGTAGCTATCAGGAAAGCAGAAGAGTGTTCCCCAGGCGGAAAGTGCGACAGAAGAAACTGTCAGAGTAGAAGTAGCTGTTACGTTTAACTATTTCAACGGTAAAAGAATGAGACATAGATGCCAATGTAGTAGCACGCTTAAATTTCTGTGGTCGGGTTAACAGGAAAAAAAGCTCATCAGAGCAGTTACCATAAAAATATTTGTAGAAAAGTCAGAGGGAAGTTATCACACGTCAGTGAAAAAGTGACTGAAGTCGAGATGCCAAGTCAGGGTCAATTATATTGCAGATCTTTCTTTGGATTTTGTCGAAAATCTCGAGATGAATAGCAGGAGCACCCAACCAGATAATGCAACAGTATTTAATCTAAGGACGAATCGTTGATTTATAAACGTGCAAGATGGATTCTGACGAGAAAAAATTTCTGGCACGATAGAGTTAACCAACCTTCCTAGCTGTAGATGCCGCTACAGATCCGAAGTATAATATAATATTTTATTCTGAACTGATTAATTATACAGTTCATTGGCCTCTAGTTTGGTTGTCTATTCTTTATCTCCTCTCTACTGAATCTCAGTATCTTGTTTGAAGTCTTCTTTCATTGCATCTCACTATTAAAACTTTCGAACAGTTGCCGTCTACACTTACACTAGTAACAATAATGATTATCGTATTGCTACAGTGGACATGGCTCTTATAACTTTTGATCTTAACTGACTGGAGGTGTTAACATGTACAGGGTTTCCTTTAATGAATAAAGACGAACTACAGTAGTCATTCTGTTGAGCATTACAGATTTGATTATCAGTTGTCTGGTGTGCGTTGTGGTGCAGTGATATCGGCTCAGAACGATAAATCGGTAGAGCCGAGTTCGAATTCAAAATGAATTCGTTGTATTCAATTACGCGCAAATATCCTTGGAAAATATATTAATCCGTCGCTTCTCTGTCTAGCTATGGATTAAATAGCAGGATAAACTGAGTTTTATAACCTTGATTGGCAACCAGTCTACTGCATAAATTATTAGCAATTTACTGCGGCAAAATGTGTGTATCGCGTATGGCACTTAATTGATGTTGGCTTGGGCAAAGAGCATATGTTTTTGTAAAGGACGCACACACACACACACACACACACACATATATATATATATATATATATATGTGTGTGTGTGTGTGTGGGTGGGTGTGTGTATACATATTCGTATGTAACGATCATTCTAAATAAAGTCTATTTAAATGTCATAAAACAAGTAAACAAAGATTAATATAAACACTGAGACACACATTTATATATATATATATATATATATATA
Source organism: Ascarosepion bandense (assembly GCA_037127315.1). NCBI lineage: Eukaryota > Metazoa > Mollusca > Cephalopoda > Sepiida > Sepiidae > Ascarosepion > Ascarosepion bandense. The sequence goes on from JBBBDQ010000355.1 coordinate 42,854, forward strand.
TTATAGATAACATTGCTTTGAATCAGCCTGAAAATTGTTACACACTCTTTTGGGGACAAATAACAACATTTATGCACACAACAATCTGGCAACTGGCAAGTCCCTTTGAAAAACGCCGAAAAAAAATAGAAGCATAAATGATCTTGTAAAGCAGGAACCACTTGAAATTTTCTTTGGCTGGTCGTCTTAACGTCTGGCTAGCAAACACGCCATTAATCGCCACGCATTCACTCAAGACTTCCTGAGACAACCGTCATGCATCAGACATTAGAAAATAATAGACAACAACAATAAAATAATAGAAATCTGAGCCAACTCTCCATCGGAACAAGGAAATCGTAATTGGATGCTCTATTGATCGTCAGAACTTTTCAAAGAAACATTTTGGCAAATATATTTGCTCTGTATATTAAAAAGAAATTATCGCCAAAAATGTCGTCAGCTTTCACGCTAACACTGCCATTTCAACACTGCTCTTTTTCTTTTTTTTTAAATTTTTTTTTTATTTTTTTACTGCTGCCATTCTTTCGGTTGTCGTGAAAACAGCAGAGAATTGTTTCCATATTCTGCAGCAGCTATGGTCAATGAGTTTAGTTCTATATTCCTTAATTCCAAAATAAAATAATAATGCTATATATTGATATACGTAAAATTATATAATTTAACTTCTATCAATGTAAACTATATATAATCTGCTGATATAGTTCTCGATATTTGATTATAGCAGTAATCATTGAATCAAAAATTATAAAGTTCAATAATTATTGATGTCAACTGTGAGTTTCGAAATTTTAAGAATTCTTATCAAAAGTCCTGACAAATAATAGTGAAACTGTATACAATTCAGAATTGACATCAATAAGTAATGAATTTCATTATTTTTTATTTAACAATATTTGTTAATTTTTCCGGTTCCTATGTTATTTAATCAAGTACTACTGAGTAATAAGTTCGTTACTCACTAGATACTCTACACTTTCGACACTTTATTAAATCTAAGCTACGCTTAGGAAATTATTTAGGGAACCTTGATGTGATAAAACTTGTATTGCTTAGTTAGTTACAACTGCACAGTAACTTTTATCCTCTGTTTTCTACGATTATAAAAAATTCTAGTACACCTAGGCATTATATAATGGTAAGTAAGCTTGTTTTGCCAGATCAATAAGGACTTGGTAGTGAGTTTGATCCTCAGTGAGTCCTCTACATTGTAGGCCTTGTGCCACAGCTAAAATACACTTAGAAAATCATTTATGGCACATCGAAGTGGTGTAATAATAAGTAGTCAGTCAGTCAGATAAGTGTCATACGTGATACACGCTTTGGGCGATCATGTCTCGAAAGAGACATGACTGACTGGGCAGAAGATTATCCTGCAGTAGATTGTCATTGCATTCAGAGGTAGACTGATTGCCATCCAAGGCTATAGAACCTATCCTGTCCTATTATTTAACCCATAACTGTAGGAAAGAGACGGATTAATACCATTCCAAATGTATTTGTGCGTAAGTGAATGCAAGGAATTTAACTGGAATTTGAACTCGGCTCCTCGGTTTGTCGTTCCGAGTCGATATCCACTGCACCACATCGCACATCCTAGTAAACTTGATCAATTACAACTGAGTAAGGAGTTCGATACACACTGGGTGCTCCATAATGTCAGCCTTGTGGCACATATAAACTACTCTTAGAAAATTATTTAAAGCATCTAGACATGGTTTATAGTTAACAAGCTTGTCATACTAGATCGATTACGTCTGGGTATTGAGTGGATATACACTGGGTGCTCCATACTGTCGGCCTCGGGCAAATATAAGCTACACTTAGAAAATCATGTAGGGCATCTCGACATGGTGTATAGTTAGTAAGCTTGTCTTTCTAGATCAATTTTTGCTGGGTAGTGAGTTCGATCCTCAATGGGTGCTTTACATTATCAGCCTTGTGCCACAGCTAAAGCAACGCTTAGAAAATTATTTAGAACATCTCGACGTAGTGTACTAGTTAGCAAGCCTGTTTTGCTAGATCAATAACTGCTGGATAGTGAGTTCGATCCCCTATTGGCTGCCTTGTGCAACATCTAAGTTACGCCTAGTAAATCGCTACATTTCCTTATATTTCACAGTTTTTGTTTTCCAGTCCTTAGCTTCATTTTGGTATTTGATGGGAAAGAGGTACCGTATATTTGACAAAATTTACAACTTTTCACAGATTTAGAACAGGTGGACTTTTTTGTTGGGTGGGGGATTCTAAGGTTAATTGCTTAGCTAATTTTCGAAATGGCACTAAGCTCTAACACTCGGTTTCGCTTTTCACGGTGACCCATAATAAAGGGAGTTTATCCTTAACAATGTTGTCCGGAGGAGACAATTTCAGCACGTGGTATGGTTGGAGAAATTATATTATGTTTTAGCCGACAAAACTTCTGAAGAAAATTGTTTAAACGAAACATTTTGACAGCCGTCAATTGTTGTACTTGTTATATACTCGCTATGTTAGTTTTATTACTTGTTATGTACTTATTATTACTTGTTATGTAATTGTTATATACTCGCTATGTTATTTGCATTTGTTGTTATGTACTTGTGTACTTGCTATGTTACTTGTATTACTTGTTATGTACTTGTTATTACTTGTTATCGACCTGTTCTGTAATCGCGACGTTACTTGTATTATTTGTTATATGTGCGTTGTGGTGCAGTGGATATCGGCTCGGAACGAGAAATCGGGGAGCCGAGTTCGAATTCCAGTTAAATTCATTTCATTCACTTACGCACAAATATCCTTGGGAAAGGTATTAATCCGTCTCTTCCTTCCAGTTATGGGTTAAATAACAGGACAGATTGGGTTCTATAGCCTTGGCTGGCAACCAGTCTACCGCAGAAAGTAATGGCAACCTACTGCAGGATAATCTTCTGCCCAGTCAGTCATGTCTCTTTCGAGGCATGATCACCAAAGTGTGTACCACGTATGGCACTTAATGGACTGACTAACTTGTTATGCACTCTCTACGTTACATGGATTACTTGTTATGTACTTGCTATGTTACTCGTCATTTACATGTTATTAGTTATGCACTTGTTATATACTTGCTATGTTACTTGGATTACTTGTTATGTATTCGCTATGTTACTTGTATTACTTACCATTAGATTGTAATATATTTGCTATGCTACTTTTATTACTTGCTATGTACTAGTTATATACTAGCTATGTTACGTGTATTACTTGCCATGCACTCGTTATTACTTGTTATGTAACTGTTAGGTACTCGCTCTATTACTTGGGTTACTTGTTATTTATGTTATGTACTTGTTATGTGCTCTGTATGTTACTTGTATTACTTGTTATGTACATGTTATGTACTTGCTATGTTACTTGGGTTACTTGTTAAGTACTCGCTATGTTACTTATTCTTGTTATGTACTTGTTATTTTTTGTTATCTACTTGTTATGTACTCGCTTTGTTACTTGGATTACTTGTTATGTACTTTTTATGTACGAACTATGTTATTGAATTATTTGTTATGTACTTGCTATGTTACTTGTATTGCTATGTACTTGTTATTACATGTTACGTACTCGCTATGTTACTTGCATTGCTTGTTATGCAATATTTATGTACTTGTTATTACATGCTATGTACTTGCTGTGTTACTTGTATTACACGTTTGTACTTGTTATTAATTCTTAGGTACTTGTTATGTACTCGCTATGCTACTTGTATTACTTGTTATATACTTGACATTACTTGTTATGCACTTGTTATGTACTCGCAATGTTACTTGGATTACATCTTCTGTACTTGCTATGTACTTGTTATTCGCTTGCTATGTTACGTGGATTACTTTTAATGTACTTGTTATAACTTGTTATGTACTTGTTATGTAGTCGCTATGCTACTTGGTTTACATCCTATGTACTTGTCATGTACTCGCTATGTTACTTGTATTACGAGTTATTTATTTTTTATGTACTTGTTATTACTTGTTATGAACTCGCTATGTTAATTGTATTACTTGTTCTGTATTTGTTATATACTTGTTATTACTTGTTATATACTTGTTAAGTACTCGCAAGGTCTCTATTAATGGACAGATAAAATATCTTTAGCCTTATTGACAATCAATCAGTGTAACCCGGATATAAGTGAGTAGTCAGGACCGAATAAGAATTATCTTATATCCGAGTTTCTCTTATATCCGGGTTTTGTATATTTAATATACATTACCACAGACTTTAATTTGGGACCAGAGAAATGTCTCTTATATCAGGATTCTCTTATATCAGGGTATCTTATAGCCTTCAGAATGGTTACTCGTCGTCATGTCTCAACCTAAAAAATGCACTCTGACTGAAAATCATAAATCATGCCCCAGTTTCAAATAGTGAAATAGTTTAACTTTCCGCCAATAAATCGAAATTGAAAATAAAAAATGAAAGTTTTACAACCTTTTAACATTCGTATCCCTTCAGGACGTGGACGATTATGGCGCTCCACTATTTCCTGTTCTTTGTAGCTCTTGTTCATGTTTGTCTTTTTACTATATCTTCTAATCCCTCTTTTGCTAACCATTAACACAAATTATTTAGGTAGGTTATGTACTGTTTTCAGCTGCGCCTCTTGACTTCAACATGTCCTATGAGTGTCACATTTTCTAAACCCACTTTCTTCATTATATGACCATTAAATCTCAACTGTCTTTTCCTGATGCAAATTATAAGTGTATTTTTGTTCCAATTTTTGATAAAACTTCACATATTCAGTTCATGGTATCCTCAGCAGCCTTCTGTAGAACCATATTTATGTTGTCTTAAGTCTCTTCATATTGCGTAACATTTTAGTACTCCCTTCCTTGTTTCTAACGAAATTTCTACGGTTTCTTAGAACTTTGTTTAACTTTTGAAGCTACCTTTCGCTATACCAATGCGCGTTGCAATACTCTTTTCATACGATCACCAAAGTTAAGCAATGTCGAGCCTAGTCAATACCTAGATGAGTAACTGCTTTGAAATACCAAGTGCTGTAAGCCAGGATTTAAAAGTGATGAAATGGATAATCCTGAAATCGGAAATGGAAGAACATGGTTCGAATTCCAGTTGGATTTATTATATTCACTTACGCGTAAATTCCTTTGCAAAAAGTAAGAATCCACATTTTTACTCTTTGCTATGGGTGTGTAGAGTAATTAGTCATGCTTAAGTTAACTGGTAAAAATGTCAAACGAAGGAATCGACAAAGTTTTCAATAAACAATAATAAAAGAAAAAAGAAGAGAACAAAACTAGATACCACCACTCATTTTTCTATACCTAAATTTAAATTGAAATTTCAATAATAAATAAGTTATCTTCACGCTTTAAAATTAGCTTTAATTGAAAGCCAAGGGATTAAATTTACAAATTCCAGTAAGCAAAATACCCTTTCCGAAAGTATATTGATCGGAATCAAAAATTTTCTAAATTTAAAAAACAAAAATTAAATTTCAAATTTTCCGCCATTTTTCATTGATTGTAAATAGAAGCCAACTCTCGGTTTTAAAAAATGTTATAAAAATAAAAAAAACATTTCGGTGACATTATTTTCTTCAAATTACCGAATTTAAACTTACTTTAGGTTGACTTGAAAAAGAAGTACTTGCTTACTGCTTGAAAAATGTTTCAAAAAGCTTTCCTCAATTACGGTAGTCTTGTTATCAGCACCTTATCAGCACCTTATGACCAGCCGACAGCTGATGATTTACTATCCGGTCAAAAGTATGGAAGACGAGTTTGGTATAAATCTTATTCATACAAATCGTTTTTTTTTGGTTTTTTTTCATCTATGTTAAAATTGAAAATTTAACACAGTTTTCAGCAATTATCCAATATTTGATGAAATTTTAGTTAGTTTAGCTTTGTAGGCGTACGTTTGAAGATGTTTTATGGCAACAATATTTTAAAAATTTTATTATTAATGAAAAAAATTATTTCTTCAGATTATAAGGTCCTTAATTTTTATTATTTATTCCAGCAATTTAAAGCTTATCAAATTAAATTATATCAGAGTTTTATTGCATTTTATTTTACTCTTCGATGCAGATTTTCGGATAGTGCTGAATAATTTTAAGTAAAAAAAAAATAGATGATTTATATTACTCGATGAGTTCTGCGTTTAACTAATGAAAAATAATTTACAGAAATTAAAATTTATTAAAATTTCATGAATTTACGTGGAGTGGGGGTAACAGAGTTTAAAAAAAGATTTTTATCAATATTTAAAAACAATAAAAATTTCAAAAATAATTTTATTTATTTGTGAATGAGTACTGAAAGTTTCATTAAAATCCGACAATTATTAGATTTTTGCGAGAATTTCCAAATTAAAGTTTGTCACCGAAAAAGTGAGTTATGTAAAAAATTACGTAATCGATTGTAATAAGCAGTCGTAAGATTTTCTGCAACGCTAACTCAAATCAAAACAAAATTTTCTGCCAAAATATCGAACATGTTAAAAAGGATTAAAAAAATTTATAAAATAAATAAAAATTACTTTGATCTTTCCTCTTAATATTATTATAAACATTTTGTTAGAAAAGTTTTGTTTTATTACGTTTTGAACCTTTTTAATTCATACTATGCTGGATTTATGTGATGTAATGGAGGTACCTTAACAAAACAGTACTAATTAAACAAAAATGTGCCAGACAAAACTACGCCAACCAACAGCAATCAGGCAAAAAGGCTCACTGTGTAAGAATGTTGTTAACACTTAAAATAGATACAGTCAAATGGTTGAAGTTTTCTGACTTCAAGAAAAGAAAAAAAGCAAGATGGCAGAAGAAACCGAGAAGTAGTTCATTTTATTGGTTAGGAAGAAATCCTAGCATGCTTCTGTACGATTTGTCTGTAAAACTGGGAAGGAGGATCTTTTTCTAGTCATTCCTATGCCAGTTGGAAGCAAAATGCTAATTAGTAGAACTTCTATCAATAAATTATTATTATCTCCAAAAATAATCTCACAATCTAAAAATGTAAAAATATTTTCTGGCTTTAATTAACTGAAAAAGGTTGAACCAAACACCAATTGAACAAAACAACAACTAATCAACTAATCAAATAACACCTAACAAATATAAAAAAAACACTTTACCAAAATGGTTCCTGAAATTAAAAATACTACTTAAAGTATACTTAAAATCCTTCGCCTTTTTCTCAACTGAAGCTTAACGTCTTAGACATAAATTAATACATGTATTTAGAACACCTAATTCTATTGACGACGTAATTTTCGAGAAATATTTTTACTATAAATCATTCTCATTCCACTAGAGAAATATCCAAGAAGACTTCAGTCGCTGTCGTATTGATAGCATACGAAAATATTCTTTTTTAGAGCAGGTGAATGAGTGAAACATTCTTTCTCTTTCGACAGTCAATCTCAAGACTTGAGATGTCTTCAAGAAAGGAAATGAAAATACAGTTTGAATATATTAGCAGATGGTAATTGTGTTTGTATACAGTGTTCTACTATCTTAAATTCTTTTCTAATTTAATTTTTTATGCTTTCGGTACGTTGCCGGTGTTTATTGTTATATCTCCCGTTTGTTTGGTCATTTTGCCGTAATGGCTGCTGGGTTAAGAATGACAAATGAAATAAATAGATTCTGCCAGAGGTTGTTTGCATTCAATGGCTTTGTTGTGTTAGCGGATACTACAACGACAAATATGCCGTTAAAGTTGTTAGGAAATGTGTATGAATTACATTTTAATGTAAAGATTGAGGATTAATATTCCACGTAAAACATGGATCCCATACATAGCTTTTGGCTCATATCTAATGAATTTTGAAGAGTGGATTCAAGAAAACCGGCACTAAATATTGTTTGCTATTCTTCAAACACAGAAAGAACCAGAAAACCATATAGAAGAACGCTACTTATCTTTGGTGATTATTTCGAAATATAGAACAAAATCAATACAGCATAAAAAAATCGAAAAATAAATCCGAACCGTTAATTATTTATAATGACATTGAAAGAAAAAAGAATGCAATTTTCCAAAACTACAGAAAATGGATAATTACATTCGATATATTATATTTATCTGACCTCCCCATTAAGACAGAACATGACACAAGGTCTTTCTTATGTGGAGTTCTCGTTCGCATAGACACGAACCAAGGACAAAAATTGCCTAATTTTCGCGTCTACAGTCACGTTGGCGTTAATATTACACCGACCATATTAGTGCATTGAAGAATGCAACATTAAATGGTTGAAATCCCAGGGACAAATGCCACGCTTTGATCTCGATCAAAAGATAAAATAAGAGACATATAACATTTTTATAATCATGATTTAAATAGTGAAACCTTTTGTCCAACTGGTTCTCTGTATGGTCAATTACGTTTAATTTCTTCAGTGTTTTTTATTTTATTTTATTTTATTTTATTTTATTTTTGCATAGAGAAAACCAGTATTTATTATTACCATTTCAAAATTTTGTGTGTCAAAAAGCAAACGAAAAAAATCCCATTCCTTAAATATAGAGAGATAAACATTGCGGAACTGTGATAATTTTAGAACGGATTATCTTCTTAAAAAACTATAAGGAAAATTTTTTTGCCTGTGATGCTACATTTCAAAAGACACTGTCTTTAAAGACAACACTTTATTCCAGTCTTACGGAATGTGAAGTAACAACCTCTAGAAAAAATCAGAGACTGTTTTTCTGCCTAAATGGCACACTAAACTTAGATTTCTCAAACAGTTTGTGAATACGATACTTTGAAACACATTTCAGTCGTGTTTCTCTAGATGTCAAAAGTAAAGCCCGATGGTGATATTTTCTCTCAATAGAAATATTCTTTAGTCATGAATCTAAGGAAAGTGACATCAAAGAAACAGCATTTAGCGAAGAAGTTGAAAATTTCTTCAGACATATTAAAAGTGGAAAATAGCAAAGTGCTGAAAAAAATGATGATCGAATATTCTTTCATCTCTTTGTCTTTCTGATTTCTTAGACATTTGTATACCTGATCTGAATGTGCGTTGTTGTGCAGTGGATATTGGCTCAGCACAAGAGAGTTGAGTTCGAATTCCTGTTGAATTCGTTGGATTCATATACGCGCAAGTATTATTGGGAAAGGATTAAACCGTCTCTTTTTCCTTCAGCTGTGGGTTAGATAGCAAGGCAGATTGGGTTCTATAGCTTTGATTGGCAACTAATATACAGCAGAAAGTAATGGCAACCTACTGCGGGAAAATCTTCTGTTCAGTCAGTTATGTTTTGTTCGAGACATGCTCGACCAAGCGCGTATTACGTATGGCACTTAAATAAATGGCTGCCATCATATTCCGAGTTAAATTTACCAAATTGCTAAGAAGTGTTTAAGGAACATCAACAACCAAAAACAAATTCATTCTCTTATTTGACTTTTTGATAATCGTATTCCTCAAAATTATTCCGAGCCAACTTAAATCACAGACTTATCTATTTTCAGACTCCCTGCGGAAGGAATGAAACAGAATTACCTTCTTTTGGCATCAGGCGCTAAGCCACTGGTTTCCAACATGTTTTGTCCGAGGATCACAGACGAGGGCAGAGATCAATGGGCTATCGGGAACAGAGCCATCGCTTTGAGAGATTCCTGAAACAAAACACAATTTTCTCAGATGGTCAGTCGAGTGAAATAAACTTTTACGAAGAAAATACTGCTATGTCCAACTGGATAAAAGCCAATTTGAGGACCAGAAATTGGCTAACACAATGCGGTTAACTAGATTCGAAACACAGGTGGACATAAAGTAAATAAATAAAAACTATGTTCTTTTGACAATAATAATGGACACACTAAATTTGGCTTAGGCTACCACAAGGCTGCAAATATGGAGCACTTAATGAGGATCAAACTCATTGCTGTGCTAGATTAGCTCTCTGAATATTCTCCTACGTTTAAACCCCTGGTATATACATATACTTAACTAATATGTCTGGCACAAACCCATGGGCTTAAATTTAAGCAGTTGATAGACTTGAGTAAGAAGGGCAGAGAAATATTAAACCCACTAAAACATAAGAAGAAATGACATAATGTGAAGAAAGAAAAGGAAAAAAGAACTCATTTTCTTCCTAAGCAAAACGATAATGACATCAGGACGCACTGTTCTCACGACACATTGCTAATTAAGAATTTCTTTGATATTTGATTTACAGTGGGGTGCTGTGGTATTTTCCAAGCTTGCTTTAGTAGGGCATAGGATCACCCAAGTATAGGCGGTCATAGTTAAGCTTAAATTAACCTCACAAAAGGCTATAGTAATGAAGCAACAAGTAAATATCCAACTAATTACGCAGTCTGCGATATGAACTGGACGACTTGCTGGGACAGAAGGTTGGCCGTCAAAGGATCAGTATTGTAATCATAAGCCTAAAAGCCATGAAAATATGTGCTGTGAAAATGCCTGCTTTTTCCTATATCATGCGTGTTTAATCCCCGGTTGAGGTAGAGCATTAATACAAAAAGAATTTCATCGAATTTCCTTAAATACAATTAAAAAATGATAAAACCCAGATACACATAAAAGGATCCCGTTTAAAATATCCAGAAGCAACAGAAAAATAAAACACGGAGAGCTAATCAATGTTTACCTTTTTAACTATAGTGCAAACCATTCGTATATCTATCTTGTTCACTTTCTTTAGTATGTCCTGCGAGTGCTAAAATTTTCAAGTTTTCTCTTCTCATAATATGATATTTCAAGTGCCTCATTTTTATTTTAAATCATTCCTTAATTTTATCAGTTTTAACATTTTCAGTTAAGACTCACGTTACTACCCTCATTCCGTTTATAATTTATTAGTAAGATGTAAGTTTCACTCGCATAGCTTCTTTGTGAAACCGACTCCCAATAGGGTGCTGCTTCTCTGATCACTACAATATTAAGCTGTTCAAGTCTAGAGTTAACCGTTATCTTCTCTACGTATAATAAATTTTTCCTCTTATTGCTTACTCTGTAAGCTTATCAGCATATCAAGTTGAAACACCAGTTATCATACAATTACCAACAATTACCGAAGTTAAGCAATGTCTAGTCTGGAACCGGCTTCGAAGAGGATTTTTCATCTATCACTAAAATCTTGATCTGTTCGTCTAAGCTTAACTGTTATCCTCCTCGCATAACCTCATAAACTATGGCGCTTACCTTTCACTCCCTATCTTGAGTAACTCTTAGGCCTTGTAAAGGGTGAACATTATTGTAAAAGGAAAATGTCTTGTATACATTGATGCTAAATTAGATATAGTTATTTGCGATAAGCTTAAAATTAGATGTGTAATGACTTCCTTGGGAACCATGAATGAAGGAATTGCTCGTTGTTACAGAACTGATGCTAACTTGTATCCACCCTTTCGGCTGGTGCTTCAGAATACGCTGATTGCACCTCTGCAGAGATGTAACCCCTTCCCCCCCACTCTCAGTGAGGTGTTCTGGGCATGACGATAAACTACATCAGGGTTCACAGTTTGACGATAAACTGCATCTGGCAGCAAGGTCTCTAAATGGAAAGTTTCGAGGAGCATGGAGCCACCTCTGAATGTATAAAAATAGATTTTTATAGTGAAAATTTAGCAATACTTTTTGGAGAAGAAAACATTATCAGCAATATATTTTTGAAGGAAAAAGATATTTATGAAGAAAACACAGTAATACATCTAACTGCTGACAAAACTCTCTTTACAAAATTACGTCAATGAAATCTGATCTACAAACTGATTTCTTGCGAAGAATATATATTCTAGTCATACGTATCTATTGTAAAAGTATTGTCGGCATTAAATAACCCATAATAATGAATTTAGAACGTTACAAATGCATTTGATCCTATATACATTTTTATTGATGTCCAATGCTTGTTAAAACAATTTTTCTCAACACTGACTATACTTGTTCAAATGTTAGACACAGCTGGCGCTACAGAGTCATGAACAAGGAATTGTACCAGATAATTGAAAAAATATCATTTGAGGATTTTCAACGAGAAGTAAAAACTAAAATGGATAACACATCGAAAAGAAAGTAATGTTATAACCAAGATGTTGTTATTCCACAACACTCCGAATAAAAATTTAGGAAGGAAACAGCTATCAGTACTGGAAAGAGAATTAACAGCTGCTGTACTTGAGAAACCTATTTTCTTGAAAAAAAATCTTTCTAAGGGAAAGATTTAATAAATTTCAGCCAACACCAGAACTGGGCACTCGAATAGAAAATATTTCTTCATTGTTCTTGTTATTTATGATAAAACTTTCCCTTGAATCTAATAAGCACTCATAATTAATGTGCAGGTCTTCCTTAGTTATATTTTATGTGCAACAACATACTCGAAAATGTGGAAAAAATAATAGAAAATAAATATATATAAATTGTATAAATTCAATTTTGATGTCTAAATATACACTATATGCATGTGTCCTGGTTATGACGATAAACTACATCCAGCAGCAAGATCCTCTGATCGGGAGGTTTTAAAAAGCGTGATCCACTTTTAAATAGTTGTTGTTTCAGGACCCCCCCCCCACCTGACTTAGGGTGGTAGCACATATTACGGTTCTAACGATGGACAAATGGTTAAGCTCTAAACTAGGGTCAATACACTACGAAAGCAAAAAAATAGATGTTTATAGTAAAAATAACAACAATACAGATTTGAAAAATAAAGTACCAGCAATACATTTGATTCTCGAGAAAAATCCTCTTTACCAAAAATACGTCAATTAAACTTGATATTAAGTTGTCCCAAAAGTTCAGAAACACTTGCGAAATGGGTCTATCTGGTCCAGCACAATTGAGACAAGCGATGGGTTCAAAAAGGGCAAGAGACATCGTCGGTTCCAAAATAAGATCGATTCGGTAAGAAAGTCATGTTGTGCGTTTGGTGGAACTTTGAAGGAATCGTGCATTTTGAGTTGGTTCTGAATGGTCGTGCCATCAGTGCCGAACTTTACTGTCAGCAACTTGAGCGGGTCTACGAAAAATTGAAGCAAAAGTACACGGCTCTGATGAACCGAAGGCGCGCTTTGATGCCGCAGGACAATGCCAAGCCACACACCGCCAGGAAGACCAAAGACAAGTTTGAAGAGCTGGACGGCGTATAGGTTCTGCCACATCCAGCCTACAGTCCTGACTGTGCTCCATCAGATTATGGCCTTTTCCGCTCAATGCAACACTTCCTGAAGGGCTGCCGATTCGACTTGTTTGATGAAGTTGAGGAAGCGTATCAAGAATTCTTTTATTCGTAGCCGGCTGAATGTTACTTTGACCAGATCCGAAAGTTTGCAGATCGATGGCAGAAAGTCTTGGAGAATGATGGTCTTTATTTTGAGCAAGAATTTTTGTTGTTTTTGCGAGTAAAATTTTAAATTTTTGCAAGTGTTTTCTGGTAACCTTATCTTACTTAGCGAGTAAAATTTCAATTTTTTGCAATTGTTTACGAACTTTTGGGACAACCTAATATACAAACTGATTTCTTACAAAGAATATATATTCTGCTCATACGATCCTATAAATCTTGTCGGCATTAAATAACCCATTGAGGTTGATACACCGTAAATCAAATGCATCGGTGAGTCTTGAATTACACACACGCACGCCACACACACACACACACACACACACACACACACACACACACACAAAGAGAGAGAGAGAGATAAAGGATGCGATGGATAAATTGCCATCTAAATTACGCAAAAATGAAAATTACACTGACGTCTCATTTTAACAGGTATGTTTACAAAAATTCCACAAATATATCTTGAAATACTAAAGAGTAAATACAATCAATAAAATCGCTATTAGTTTCTCCAGAAGACTTCGGAGTCTCTTGCAACTCTTCTTCGCAGTCTCTTTATTTAAATTGGTGAATGCCGATATAATCCTTGTCTGACAGCCATGACTGGGTTCTGTTGCCAGACTGTCTCCAACTGACTCTACTATACTGTGTAGTCGGCAAAATAAAAAACAAACAACGCACATACGTGAAATTAAAAATATAAAACGTCAACAATTTATGCACCGCATTCTGTACACATTGTTATATAGGATAAAAATATGCAACTTACGGCAGGATTCGAACATTGCCTTTCCTTATCACCAAAAGATTCCTAAATAATGAAGGCGAAACGCGTGTTAAGAAAAAGGTTTTCAATAATGTCTCCTTTCTCGGCTTTTTGATCGGATTCTATATTCTCCAAACATTAATATATATATGAGTCTCCCTGAAAGCAATACACTGCGCCTCCTCGGTTTAACCCTCTCTTCCGACTTCAAGTGGAACCAGTACATTGGATCTATAGCTAAATTGACTGCTAAGAAGGTTGGGTCACTGTGTCGGGCCAGGAAATCTTTTCCCCCTGAGTCCATCTTGCCCATATACAAATCTACCATCCGACCGTGCATTGAATATTGTTGTCATATCTGGTCGAGCGTCCCTGCTATTCATCTCAGGGCTCTGGACAGGCTCCAGGCGAGAATCTTTAATGTGATCGGTCCCGACCTGGCAGCTCGACTCTAGCCACTTTTTCACCAGCGGGATGTGACTTCCCTCTGTCTATTCTACAAATATTTTCATGCCTTCTGCTCCGACTATCTCAATGATGCCCCCCTCCACAAGAATTTACTCGAGCAACCAGACTGGCAACAAGCTTTAACTCTTTTACAGTTAAATCAGCTAAATGCAGCCACCACTTCTACTCTGTCAGGTTTCTTTCTCGCATTTCCCGCCTGTGGAACTCCCTTTCGTATACTTGCTTCCCCGACGGCTACAATTTCCAATTTAAATGCAACGTCAATTTCTATCTCTTATCCACTTGACTCCAGTCCTTCCCTCGTCCTTTCCCCATCATCGCGTGTATTTTGTTCTTTTTCCTTTCTCACTCTATCCTTGCTACTATCTTCACACGGGTATTACCATCTTGCTCTTTCTCTTACGCCCCCTGTAACTGATTCGTCTTTCTCTTCGCTCTCCTCCTGCTTATCTCTCTTTTCCTATGTAGCCCTCTGCGCACCAGTAGCGGTACCGCCTTGGTTGGAGTGAAACGATTAATATATATAACGCTAGGATGTACATATGAACTCTTGATTAAAAACAAAATCCCATTCCTTCATGTTAACTAAAGAGCAACGAATGTACTACTTATTCATATAACGAACTCCACAAGTAAGAACAATTTTTTCTAAACTATGATAGCCAATGCTCAGAAAAATATAAAATGTCAGTGATAACAAACTTATTAAATAGACCACAACAAAATTCCTCTCCCCAAGGTATATGTTTGAGCGAAACACATAAAACAAACATTAATCAACAATAATTTTCCCAATTACATTATTGATAAACAAATACAATTATTCTAATAAAAATATCACGCAACAAAACATCAGCATATTTTACAGTAATCAGGAGCACTTAAGCATGACGAATTCGCTATAGGAAAGATAATTAAACACCATATTTCTGCCATAATTCTTTAAAAACATGTAACATTTAAACATATTACAAAAAAGGGAAAACTGAAGACCTTGTTGTCACTAGTTAAAGTAGTTCCATCAAAGCTAGAGTAGCGATGACCAATATACCGTTTGAATTTCAATGCCCAGATCACTTGTCATTTACCTATATTGGACAAACTACCACGTCCTTGAGTAGACGTCTTTATCAAACCAAGCTGACATAAAAATATTGCCCTATAATTTACAAGAACTCTTAATGAAAATTCTAATAAAAACACAAGAATTCTATATAAATAACAATATAAAAAAATCTTGCTATTACAGAGGCAATATATATTAAACTTTTATATATACGTGTGTGTGTGTGTGTGTGTGTGTGTGTGTGTGTGTGTGTGTGTGTGTTTATTTACAACGCTGAAGCTTGTTCGAATTAATGCAAAATTGCGGTGGAAGAGAAAAGAAGTCAAATGAGATTGTCGTATGTTAATCGTGTAAATGGTGATAGTATTTACGCCTGACATTAAATCATGTTTGAACAGAAGAACGCGCTCACTCATTGTTTATAGCAATTCTTGGAAGGAAAGTGTGCAGAGTGTGGTCGTTTCAACACATAACATTGGTCATGCAGCAGTTTTTGGCAAAGACCAATGCTCCGAAGTTCCAACATCTATCATATTGAATGCATCGAGGCAGCTATTCACTATCCCCTCCCCCCAAAAATAAGAAGTTCCAGGAATGATTCCATAAATGGAAACGGCACTTGATATGTATTTTAATTTTCTTTTTTTTTCTCGCACCAATAGTTATATTTTGTTTTATCAAAACATGTATGTGTGTGAATATGGTAATTTTTTTATGAAATAAGAGTTTCGCAATGAAATTGGATTAAACGAAACTCTATTTTTCGGATATTTATTATTTATACGTTAAATATAATTATATATCTGTTTTTATTAGAAATATTTACAACTTATTTGATCGTGCGATATTGTGCAACTTGAGAGTTATTTTATCACTAAATTTTTATTGCAACATTTTCACGCGTGTTGACATCATCACAGTATTTATTATTATCGTTATCGCTAACATTTCTTGTCAAAATTTACAAACTCTACGTTTCATTTAATTTCTCAAACCAGCCGATAAAATTTGAATGAGTTGATTTACTTGAAAAAATATTTTAACAAAAAAAAAACTTCGCGGTTCAATAATTTCTTTAACTTAATTTAATTTTATAGGAATTCATGGTAACTAATAATTTTAAGAAAATATTTTTTCCTTTTTAACACCGAAGAATAAATTTTTAGAATTTCTTACTCTTGAGTATGCAAGATAGAAGTGATCATACGTTAATATTTCTTTCTGAATGCAATTTACAACTTTTTTAAGCATTTGGCCTTGTGATTATAGTTCTTGCAAACTGAGAAGTGAATTCTTGGATATATAAAAACTTAAAAGATATGCAAAAATAATATTGCATTTTTTTTAAAGTAAGTATTTATTTTAAAAATTAAATAGTGGAGTATTTTGTATGCTAAATAGTAAAACTTTTAATTTACCCCCAAAATAATAAAAAATTATTGTACAAAGCTTTCCATTCTAGTAAAACTAACAGTACTTTGTCCCGCCCTTAACTGCGTGTGCGCTTCTCGGTCAATACATGGCTATTTTAGACGGTGTGACATACGGACGGACTAACGGATGAAACAGAATTTCATATGTAGATATCGTAAGTAAATATCTATAATAGTCTAGTTATTAATATTAGTTTTAATTTCAGTTTTATGACGATTACCATCGTTGGGAAGAAAGATATAATCTTAAAAAGGTAAGAAATATAGCAGTCATTAACTGATAGCAACAAAGCAAGAAAAATGCATTCAGTAACATTACAAGAAGGCAATTGAGAAAAACGTGAATTTAGACGTTCTACTAGATTGACATTTAGGTCACACCCCTTTTTAACGTTTCCGCCTGTGGAATTCCCTTCCATTTACTTGTTTCTCTGATAGCTATAATCTTCAAAAATCTAATGCAAAGTCAATTCTTATCTTCTATCTTCTTGAATCCAATTCATCTTTTATCCTTTCTTCAAAATCGCCTGTATCCAGTCTTTTCTCTCACTGAAACCTCCTGCCCACTAATGGCAGTCCCGCCTTGCTTGGGGTGAAATGGTTAAAACAAAAATTAAAAGCTAAAGCAAAAAAATAAAATAAATAAATAGATAGTTTATTCAGAAAATATTTGCGGAAACTGGAGATCTGAATGTAATCAGAAAGAAAACGATGCTGAATATTAAAAAACACCAAAAGCCCAACCAAACTACTACATTCTTCTTCTTCTTCTTCTTCTTCTTCTTCTTCTTCTATGTGCTTTGCTCTTTCAGGACGTAGGCGATCATGGCTATCCACGTCTCCTTATCCCTGGTGGCTCTTAGCACGCTTTCTTCTCTAACACCACGCAACACCCGTTCTGCCACCCACATGCTCACCATGGTATTATTCATTTCGATTTCTTAAAAGGAAATGAAATAATAATTACATATTTAAATGTTTAACAGCTGCAATCTCTATAATAATGTTTGGCCGAAAAGCACCTTGCGCTCATCAGTAAGAAAAATGTTGTTTCCTTCCATGACAATGCAATGCGGCATATATCAATATATATAGCATATAACACAGGCAAATCTATCAATATTTTTAATGACAGATATCATAAGTTGAAAAATTATTACAATATATCCTGAGATTTTGAGCATTTAATTGTTTAACCCTGAAACAGCGGGAAAGGTATGTATGAACGTACATGTCAAGTAGATAAAAAAAATAAGAAAAATTATTTTAAAGGGTTTACTAAAAAAAAAATCAATATTTTAAAAGGGTAAATGCAGTAAATGTTAGGTTCCTAACTGTAATATTTTTGACAGTATGATACCCCTTAATGCATTCCATGCAAAATGAAATTACGCAGAATTTGTCTCAAGTTGTCACCATTTGTCACTCATTTTCTCTTCGAGAATTAGATAAGTAGACATAGGACTGACTTTGGATGGATCTTCTAGCCTTATTTACACACAAATAGTTCAATAAAATACGTAAAGTCATGAATTCTAATACAAATTTATCTCGTGAATCTAGGAATTGTCAATTAGCAATTTAGTCTTGATTCATGAAGGAATAATGTCCGTATGGTAGTAAAAGTTTAAATAATCAGATGATATGTGCTGATCCGCCAATGAAATAACAATTCATGATGCCAGCTGTTTAAGGGATAAACAGATTTTATTGAAAAACATTGACTTGCATAATAAAATCCGATACTTTTCCTGTCGAATGTTTAACCGTTCTGATGAGCTGCAATACAGTGAAATAGGACTGTCTGCGGATATTTATTTACACACTCGCCCGAGGAATGAGCACTTTGGAGAAATGGCACATTTAAAAAACAGTAGCTACTCACCATCGTTTATTCAATTATGAATTTGAACACTCTCGGCTACTGGCGTGTGTTTACATTGTGTATATAACATGCTAAAATCAGTCTTCCTCTACCGAGCGCCTATAGCCTAGAGGTAGAATCGCCGACTGATATAAATTCTGTTGGGTTTCTATCCAGTCGAGAAACAATCAGATGTATAACCGTACTGATGAACGGTGATACAGCTAAACGGAACTCTCTGCAGATGACTCAATATATATATATATATCGTCAGGCGATTTATAATTAGTTATTATAAATTGCCTGAAGATACCGAAAAATTGCAACCTAGGTTGCGGAAAAACCTCATTTCTAAATGAAAAATATTCAAAAACTTTACAATATAATTGTATCTAGCACATTTTAATACAACTCGTCTAATTTATTTATGACCAAAAACTAACTAACTAACTATATATATATATATATATATATATATATATATATATATAGTTGATATAAAATACCTGAAGATACCGAAAGGTTGACATATATATATATATATAGATATAAAAGCTGTGATCACTCTAGTCTGAGTGGTTCGGTCTCTACCAGAAAATTTATTTTTTTACTTAGATTTCTCAAAATCACAATCCGATCGACGTAATACGTAATACACACTGTTTAATAAATACATGAAAAACTGAGCGCCTATTTCAAGTACCCAATATAATGACAAGATCCTCGATTTTGAAATAAAGGTCGAAATGAATAAAAAAGTGGGCAATACTTGGATGTAGAAATTTTCTGCAAACTGGCAGTGTCTATCTTTATGTGAAATTGAACACAAATTTAAGGTATGTGAACATTGGATCTAACCATCCTGCTAACACAATCAAACACATCACTAAAGAAATAGAATACAGGTTATCGAAAAATTCTTCACACAAGGCAATTTTTGATGACAGAAAAAGATTATGAATGGGATTTGAATGAAAATTGCCATAAAAATAACTTAAAAAATAAACCTCAAATAATTAAACAAATGAAGAATAATGCGAGGAAACAAAACAGTACTTGTTTCAACCCTACTTTTAATTTAGAAGTAAAGTTCAAAGTCGGGAAAATATTTTCAAATTATATTAAAAAACACTTCCCTAAAAACTCGGAATTACATAAAATATTCAATAGAAAAACAGTTAAATAAAGTTAAACTCTTGCAATTTAGAAAATTACATAAAAAAGCAAAACGCCAAGAATTTAAAAAATCACGTGAAGCATATCGTTAATAAAAAAATGTAATGGACAAAAAAATGCAGGGACAAAAAATGCCTACTTGACGAAATTTGTAAAACAGGAAATATCTACAAGTAAAAGTACCAGTTAGAGATGGAGAAAAAAATATACATGGGATGTACTGAAGGAAATTATATAAAACGTTGGTATAATCACATTCAAGCTGGAGAGCCTTAAAAACTGTACCAAACTAGCCAATGACACGTAGAAATTAAAAGAAATAAATGGAAAGAAACTTCTTCTTCTTCTTCTTCTTCTTCTTCTTCTTCTTCTTCTTCTTCTTCTTCTTCTATGTGCACTGTTCTTTTATGACGTAGACGATCATGGCTTTCCACATCTCCCCATCGCTGGTGTCTCTTGGCACGCTTTCTCCTGTTACACCATGCAACACTCGTTCCGTCATCCACCTGATAATACCCTTTAAACATGTTATCCGCTGCTTTCCCCTGTCTCTTTTCTCCTCTAACTGGCCTGTTAGTATCAAATTCTCTAAGCCCTCCTTCCTCATCACATGTCCCAGGAATTTTAGCTGTCTCTTCCTGGTGCTAAGTATTAATTTCCTTTTCGTTTCCATTCTTTCCAAAATCTCATCATTGCTCACATGCTCGATCCATCATATCCGTAGCATTCTTCTGTAGAACCACATTTCAATTGATTCAAGTTTTTTTTCATCTTCAATGATATTGTCCAGCATTCACTGCCATATTGAAGAACTGACATCACATAGCAATCCAGTACTCTTTTCTTTGTTTCTAGCGAAATTTTCCTTTTCTTAATACATTACTCAACTTCCGGAATGCTTCCTTCGCCATGCCTACAAAATCATATGTAACCATATTAAAAAAGGGCAAACCGTGAAACGATAGTGATATCTGCAGATTGTGTTAATAAGAGAAGTTAAACATAGTATAATTTCCAAAACGAAAACGGTTGCTAAATGAAAGGTCCGAAATAATATCTAGATGTAAACACATCAGAAAATATATTTTAGTATCAAACAAACCCGGGCGAAAATGTTTATAATTCTTAACCAGCTTCTCCTTTATTTTAAACTTCCAGTTATACGTTGTTATGCGTTCGAAAAAACGTTGGAAAATCAGTTTATATAAAACACCTGAAAATATCAAAAGGTTGAAACAAAGGCTGCAAAATTAGATGAATATATATTGAGCATTATGGAGGAATGGTAGACTTTGAAAAAAACAGTAGCATCTACGCATCGTTCCTCAGTAATGAGTTTGAACACTCTCGGCTACCGAGCACCTATAGCTCAGAGGTAGAATCGTCGACTGATGTCAATTCGGTGGGGTTTCAATCCTTGCTTGAAGCAATAGGATGTCTAACCGTACTTATGAGCTGCGAAACAGATCTGTCTGCGGATGACTATATATGTATATATATAGAATTTTTAATGGATACTTGTATCTGAGTAGGTACTCTGTTTTTTAAAATTAAACATTATGTTTAAAACATATATACAGACCAGAATATTCGGGAAATCTTGCAAGATTTTGAATTTGCGACCCCTAAGACCAGAGGAAGCCACCTAGCGATCTGACATGTTTAAACATTCGACCACGAAGAAATTCATAATGAGAAAAAGTCGAATTAAGTCTTAAATAAATAAATTTCAGATTTTTTTGTGATATTCATAGATGCACTTTTTCGTATCCTAATGTAAACAAAGACAATTTTACGAAAACTTACGGAATGAATTAACTGACAAACTTTAAATTTATTTGTTTTAACGTTATTTTTAATGGATAATTCAAGAGATTTTGTTAGAAAATGTAAATCCGAATCTGTAGGGTTTGCAGGTTTGAATTATGCCGAAGGATGCATATTTTTCTAACAAGAGTTCTCTTTCCGTAAGATTTCGTATATGCAACTTATCATTAAAAGGCGTACACAAATTATGTGTGTATTGTGAGAATATTAGCTTGCAGAAAATCCGACAATTGTGCATATATATATGCACACATGTATAAACAAACACTATGTACATATGTATGTATGTGAATGTATATTATCACTAGATGGTATGCATATTTTAAGTATGTTTAGCCATATCCTCCTCAGACATGCACAGCGGCTCCGATTTATTTTTAGTCTATTATTAAAAAACCGTTAGTGAGTAAAAATATAGCAGAAACTTTTTGTATAAATCTTTTGCGCATTCTAAGTTTATTTAACTTGTTTCTTCTGATACCAGTTTTTTTATAAAATTATCTTGGCAACAATTGCAAGCCTGATCGATTTTCGAGAAAATACCGGATGTAAGGTGTAAAGATAACATAAATAAAGAAATAAAATTTATAAACAATAGATATTTTTGGATGCACGATTACATCGAGGGAAGTTCAAGAGAAAAAAATTGTTTTTTGTCAGAAACACAAGTTATATATATATATATATATATATAGAGAGAGAGAGAGCGAGAGAGAAACAGAGAGAGTTGTGCTTCTGAAAAGAATGATATGAAATATGATAAGTAACGGTTGAGGCTCGTATCCGTATATGACTGTCTGCTTGGGTGGCTCGATAATCTATTGCAGTTTGTTCAACACCCATAGATCACACCTGTGGTTTTTACTGCACCTTGGTTACATTTCCTGACAAGTCGACCATGGTGAAGTTCGAACCCGGGTATCATGGTCGGAAAGCAAACTTTTCACAATCCCAAGCTATTCGCTCATAATAGTAAAACATGGCTTTAGAAATCGTTCTGGTTATGGAATTGTAATGTTTTATAAAATAACTGAGAATATCGATGACATCCTCAGGATGCTCAGTATTCCTAGACAGATGAAAGGGGTCTACGATCCAATTTTCTAGAGAGTGAATACCATTTTAAAAAAGGTTTAACTAGTCGTTATATTTTTAGTCTATTAGTCTTGCATCAAGTGAAAAGATGAAAAATAGTTATATAACCGTACTGATAAGCTGTGATACGGCGAAACAGGTCATATATATATTAGGAGCAGAAGTATATATATATATATATATATATATATATATATATATACTTTTGCTCCTAATGAAATTTATCCTTAATTTAACTATAATTTTATTTTCTAATTTCATGTTTAACTTTCAATGTAAATCAAATTAAATTAAATTATACATTTAATAAATTAAATGATAGCATCCTATATTTATAATTTATAACGAACATGCACAACAGGAGAACCAAAAATAGAAATTCAAAACTAGAAACGGTCAGTTCTGAATATGAACCTGATGATTATCATAGTGCGTGAGACTCCGAGGCGTGCAATACATGTAGAATAATATGTATATTCATTAATATATATATTAATCTCTAGTACTAGAAATACTTGTGTTGGTGTCCAGGCGTACAGAAAGCTCACTGGGAGTGAAAATTCCCCTTAATTCTTGTCAAAACATTTTTTCTAGGAGACGACGTTCTGTAATGGAACTTGAAGAGAATTTCAGTGATCAATCATCTTAATTTTGTTTTGTCATTGATAAATACTGTTTTTCTTTCTTCAAAAATGTTTTTGGGAGAAATATTGTGCAAGCCTTGTCCAGTGAAATCAAATTCACGCACAGGAACTTTTGTATTTTTTTTCGAGTTTCTGGTTATGGATTATTACCCTGTTAAAACATGCTATGATGACGGCGCTGCGACGCATAGACGCCTAACTAGCTAGTAGGTGATCGGGGGAAAACAGTAGCTACATCGTCTCCTTGGCAATGACATATTTTGTCAGAGCCCCTGATAACTGAGCAGCCTTATTTAGGGGTAGCATGATCACCTACTAGCGGGAAGGGACCTAGAAAAATGATCCTAAAAAGCTTGCCTTTATTCTAGCTACTTTGTTCATTATTGCAAGCAGAAGCAAAATCTGGTGCATGCTTATGGTAAATAGACTCGATCGCGGAAATTGATTAATCTTACAGTTTGATGTTGAAAAAGACGTTGCTTCATTTGCCTGGCTCAGTGGATCCTGAACAAAGAAGTACCCTTGTGTGCAATGAGCTGGCCCAATATGCTCTTGATATTGTTACTTTATCAGAAACAAGACTCTCTAGTGAGGAATCTCTATAAGAACCCGATCCTGATTATACCTTTTCCTATCAGAGTCGGCTGGAAAATGTTCGTCACGACGCTGGGATTGGTTTTGCTATCAGGTCTAAGCTGGTCCCTCATCCCTCAGAGCTGCCACATGGTGTGTCTGACAGACTTATGACATTGCGTCTCCAAGTTCTTTCAGGAAGTTACATGAAAATGGTAAGTGTTTATGCACCAACTCTTGCTAGCTCTGATGCTGATATTGGCCTTATAAAAAGTGAATAAAGATGACTAAATTGTCGTAATTGACAATTTTAACGCAAGGGTAGAGGAAGACTATTCTACCTGGAAGTCTCTGGGCATTGCTAGATGCTCGACTATGTATTTGCTACACATAGTAAGGTAAAAGATGTAAATTCAGTTGACTGAAACATTGTCTTCTTCATGTTAAGCTGTCTCTGGATTTCAAGAAGAAAGTAAGGAAAACTTGCTCTATAACGCCTGGCAGAATTGATATTTCCCAAATGGTATGTCCTAAAAAGCTCAAAATATTTCAAATGGCTGTTCAAGCAATATATCAACAAGATTTTTTTCTCTAAGGCCGTGCACGATGCTGCCGCAGTGTGTCTTGGGTTTATCACTAGAAAGCATCAAGATTAGTTTTCCAAACCAACTGAAAGAAAAAACGAAATTATTTGTCAGAATTATCTCTTGTCCTGAAAACGCAATTGAAAAGAACCAGCTCGAAACCCAATTCAAGAATTACAATGCAACTTTAACTTCACTCAGCAAACAATTCATGGTGATGGAAGAAAGCTTGTCAAATACAAATATGTCCAGAGATACAAAATTTTAAGTCTCTGTATGATCAACTAAAAGCTGTATATGGGCCTCCAGCATCAAGTTTTATTCCGTTGAATTCCAAAGACACAAAACACTGTTGTGCAATCTTGATGAAGTGAAAACCCGTTGACATGAACATTTCAGTGGTGTCTGAACTCACAAATCGCTGGATATTTTTGTGGTTATTGATGAGCTGCCTCTGTTGCTAATAATAGATGAACTTAACAATCCTTCCACTCCTGAAGAGTTTCTCTCAGTTATTAAACTGATGAACACAGGAAAAGACCTAGGGAAAAATGTCATTAAAGCTGAATTAATACAAAATAGTAGAGGAAACGTGATTGATTTGATGTATTTAGTCTTTCAGCAAGTGTTGTAGATAGAGCTAGTGCTACAAGATTAGCGAGATGGCTTACTTGTGACTTTTTACAAGAATGGCTTTAAGGACGTGTAAGACAACTATCGTGGAATACACCTGCTTTCCGTAGTTGGCAAAGACTTCTCAAGAATTCTCTTTAATCGTTTGCTTCGACACATTGCTTCTCAAATGCTGCCTGAATCTCAATATAATTTCCGGGCAAGTCAATGGACGATTGACATGATTTTTACTGCATTAGATTTTGCATGCTGACATTAAAAGGTTTGGCGTTGTGAACTTTTGAACGCTATTTCAGTCGAATCAGGATTAAAGCAAGGTGACCTGCTGGCGCCCACATCTTTTGCAATTTTCTTATGCAATTTTATTTTTTGAGAGCTTTCAAGGATAATGATTTAGGTACTTATGTCCGATAGTGAACGTCAAACAAGTTGTTCATCTTCATGGTTTCGATGCAGTCTGTAAAACATTTTTGACTATCATACGTAATTTGCTCTATGCAGAAGATTATAACTTGGTCACCCACACAGAAAATGAATGGATTATTTTTTTGCGACACGTTGAAAATTTGGGTTGAAAATAAGCTTGAAGAAGACCGTGGTAATATACTAGCCCACATATGGCAAACCCTATGTCCCTTCTTTTATCATTGTCAGTGGCAAACAGAGGTAGTTGATAATTTTATCTTTGAAATACACTTTCTAGATAGAACACCCTTGATGACAAGATAAATGTACGAAGAGCAAAAGCTTACAGTGTCTTTGGAAAGCTGGTCATTGTCAGACATGACGACAAAGTTGATAGTGTACAAAAGTTGTGTATTGACTACCTTAATGTACGGATGCGAGACATGGACAATTTATAAAAGGCATATCAAGCTCATAAAATGTCTTCACTCCATCTTAAAACTATCTTCGTATATCTATGTTCCAGATAAAGTTGTCCTTCAAAGATCAGGTTAGTCTAGCATTGAAACCATGATCATGCAGCGACACATGTTCAGGTGGAGTGAACATGTTGTTAGACAGGAAGACTGCCGTATGCCAAAATAAGCTATGTACGGAGTACTAACGGATGGAAAATGACCTGCCTGCAAGCCCCCTCCCCCCACAAAAAACGATACAAAAACTGTCTAAAGAACACCTTGAAAAGGACGAACATTGATGAAAAGTCTTGGAAGGAAAAAGCAAGAACAGAGATGAATGGAGAATGGAGGTTGTACGGGTAGTGAAGAAAGTTGAAGAAGAGAGTATACGTCGTGCTGAAGTTAACCGCGCTGATAAGTATATGGAAGATGTGACACCAATCCAAGCAAGAGGATCTAAAGAAAGAAGTTCCAAATAACTGATGGAACATTATCTCCTCCGATACCATCAAGTTTAGGTGCTTTGCCAGTATTGACTTGTTTGATAGTCAAGTGTAAGTTTGGCAGCCATTTATTGAAAAATCTTACTTTGAGGTAAACTATCGATAAATCTGTTATCAACATCCGAAGGGTTAAAATATAAATTAATAAAATGTTCAGAACAACGCTTCAGGATATCTCCTGGATATTTTCTGGGTCTTTAATATCAGTTACATTGTCAAACTATTTCATAGGAACAACTGAAGATGATCTTGGGTCAAAAAATTGACGTAAAATGGGATACAATGTCTTTGAGTCGTATCTGTCAAAAACACTTTACTTCTTTGGAGAACCAGCTCCAACAGTCATTTTTATCATTCTGATCTCATTTTTCTGCTTCAGTGCGGCTTTCTGGCGGCGTGCTTAAAAGATTCTGATATAGCGAAATTTATTGCCAGCGGTTCGTTGATGTCATGGCCGTTATCATCGAATAAGTCTTGATGAGTTCTTTAAAAGAAACCGAGCACTTCAGCACCGACACTATGTACCTGGGTTTTGAAATCAGCCTAAGTACCGTCAAAGGTGATATTGTCTATCAAAATACCGAGTTCAGTTCGTTTATCCCCAACCGCTAGTTTAGACACAACAAGCCATTTAGTATCCTTCACACCATTCATTCGTACTTTCTTTCGATTCTGCAGCTTTATTTTCCCACATATTATCTTATCGTTTGTATCACAGACAGCACCACTGAGAACACAAACAATACACAGGTCACCGATATCATTTTTTCTAATTATGATAAAGTCTATTAGATAACTATGCTTGTATCTAGGATGGATCCAGATGATTTCATGCTTATTGCCGATTGCAAGATTGAATTCAAAGCAGAGTTGATGTAGGTGTAGACCATTGTTGCTCATGTTTCCAATTCTATAGGGACCAAGTACATCCCAAGTCTCGTAGTGCTTACCTACTTTCGCATTGAAATCACTAAGGATAATCAACTTTTTCTTTTTAGGGATAAATCTAACTGCCTCTCTTAGAACTGCATAGAATGATAAAGTGATCTCATTACTGTCTTCTAGTGTTGAAGTGCGAATAAACAGAAGTGATATGTATATCCCACCGGTTAGTGGAGCACGAAGTTTTATCATGCGAACAGCGATAATACATTGTTGCTCTACCTTGTCTACAAGAGATATCTTGAAAGTAATGCAAACAACTCCATCACGCTTCTGACTCTTTGGCTTCCCAATCTATAAGGTGGTGTGCCCGGATGAGATTTCAGAGAGGTGGTCTGACGTGTTTCAGATAGAGACGCAATACCAATGTTCAGTCGTTCCAATTCTTTGGTGACAAACGCTGTTCTCTCTTCTGGATGATTAGTCTTCTCATTGTCAAGAAGAGTTCGTACATTCCAGCATCCAATATCGAGTCGAATTCATTGTTTCAAGTATTTCTTAAATGTTTGTCGAGGCATCCTATCAGAAAAGACAGATGATGAGACATCTGTACATCTTTGGATTGAAGTAACATAAACTTGTACAGCACGTATGCCGTATGCCACACTCTGAATCGCCACAACTAAGTTCTAGTGACAGGCCGAGGCGATATAACTGGTAATCGATCGCAGGTTTTACAGAGTGTCCTTTTCACAAGATGATAACATGATTACCCTGGTGATAGCGGATTTTTCCATGGAGATTTTCTTTTCTTGGTTGATTTTTCATTTAGAACAATCAAGGTTATCTCTTCATCCTGTAGCCTTCCTGGGGATTACAACCCCGTTAATAGCATTTGAACTCGCAGCAGGCTACCGCGCCCTTGATATATATATTTGTATACAAACACTATTCCTTCGATCATTCATTTGTTTGTCAAGCAAAGCTGGCTCCTGACGATCCGCTTAGGTGAAACCTTGGTAGGTTTGTTGGCTCACTAGGTATACATTATTTATTCTGCTCTACCTAAGTAGTGAGCGCTTTTTGTTAGCTGATTACTCGTCGCAGGTTTTTTTCTTTAGGCTACGTGCTGACTCGGTCCGAATCCTTTTAACTAATGTTCATGTGCTTAGCTCTTTCGTTTTCTATAACCATTTTTTCTTTCACATAGATCCGCGGAAGGTTTTTCGACACGATTATAGTTACAAATTTGTCTTTATATATATATATATATATATATATATATATATATATATATATAGATAGATAGATAGATAGATAGATAGATAGATAGATAGATAGATATAAACAGAAGTCTAAGCAAGAGCCAACAACCGACCACAGTTTCACCTAACGGCTCGTCAGGGAAAATGGCCATTTAGGTGAAAACAGGGTCGGTTGTTGGTTCTTGCTTAGATTTTTGTCTTTGTTTGCTCTACTTTGGTATTGAGCGCTTTAGTGTTAGGGTTTTCGTTTTCGGATTTTTTTTCTTTCTTACGAGTACATGACATTTTGTTCATGTACTTCGATTGTTTCTTTTTTTGCTTCCCCTTTTTTTCTCTCCGAGTTTGTTCTCGGTGTGTTATACAAGACGATTTAAATTATAGCTTGATTAATACTAGTTTTACTACTGGTATTGTTGTTGCTATTGTTAATATTATATATATATATATATATATTTTCTAGACATATGCTATTAAATATAAGAGACAATGAATGTCTATTATGTTTAATCATGAGCCGTTCTAAACGTCGTATTTTTGCTTTAATTTCAGTTGAAAATAAAGACAAAAATTCTCCAACATTTGGATAATTATTTATTGGTTTTCTTCTAAGCTTTCGGCTCACATGAGCCATCTTCAGAGAGGTAGTTTAAACTGAAATATTATAAAATCCACCATCACCGACGATTTTATTTTGTGTTGACATAAAACTCCGCTTGGCAACGGCAACAGTTACCAAAAATAATAAACGCAGTTCTTAAGTTTGCGATGCGGTTTTATGACGTCACACCGCGGGATAGCGCGAAATGACAACAAAACCATCTAGTCAAATGCAATGTAATATGTTATTTCCTGTTTTAAAGTTGATCTTATTGAGTGTTGGTTGTTTTGATTTGATGTGCATGGCCTATATCTATATGCAATATCTGCAGGTTCCTCTTACTGTGTGTATGAGTAAGGATCACCGTATTGTTGACCAAAATCTGTCTGATATTACCTACATGTTTATATATATATATATATATATATATATATATATATATATATATATATATATATATCCCTCCTGTCACGCTTAGTGGGGGATTCTTTCTTATGTCTTAATTTAAGATCAATACATTAATGTACATTTATACATCAATGCATCAGGTACATCAATATATATATATATATATATATATATATATATATATATATATTGTAACTAAGTTGTTGAACTCGTAGGTTTATTTACCTTTTGTTTATGTATTTACTTTTATAAAGAGTGCTCGATGCAAATGTAAAGCGTTATACTGTAATGGTTGTTACAATGTTTTTAAATTTATAGTATCCCTACACAAAACATTTCTCATGTTTCGAAACCAGCCCATTATGTTTTTGGATTCTTCCTCTGGTGATTTTTTAGAAATGAGAATTATCTAGTTGAAAAAGCCAGTTTATTTGTGTTGGATTTGTTATTTTTGGGTGTTAGAGGGTTGGTCTGTATTTTGAGTTCTGTTGACCTTTTTTCAGGTCTTAGTGTTAAGTGTTTGTTTTTGGCAGAGTTCAGGATACTAACACCCAAAAATAACAAATCCAACACAAATAAACTGGCTTTTTCAACTAGATAATTCTCATTTCTAAAAATCACCTGAGGAAGAAGCCAAAAACATAATGGGCTGGCTTCGAAACATGAGTTTTTTTTTGTGTAGTGATACTATGAATTTAAAAACATTGTAACAACCTTTACAGTATATATATATATATATATATATATATATATATATATATATATTAGTGCTTCTATGTAATGTCTGCTCATTCTTAAGCATTCCCACTTGCTATCTCTATTGCAGAAGTATTCTCAGGTACATTCATTATTTCCTCAACACGCAAGGAGAAAACTTGTGATTTATAATGCAATTATGCTGGGCGGACTTAATTATAGTTTCTGGGGAAGAACCCATAATCTGGTTTAAACAGTATGCTGAAGATGCATAGCAAACTTTCCAAAGTTAATTGAAGCTATCGCCGGAAGACTTAAGCAGTTAAAAAAATATACCTCTTGTAGAATGATGCCAGCTCACATATTGCTGCGCTGTCACGTCAAACAAATGTAGTGTTAAGAATTTACCTGGCAAACTTGACGTTTCTTCTATTCCATATCCTGTTCTCTGTAGGACTTCCTAAATGATGATGATGTATAAATGGCATTTCAGACATCGAAACAACCATTATCAATTGCAAACCACTTTCTTTTCTCAATAAAACAATTCACAGATAATGAAAAAAGAACCTTTGGGGTGACATAATCGCCTACATTCTGAAAGTTCATGGCATCACCAAACCAAATTTTATTCACAAACTATTTGCTAATATGCTTATGAACTAATAGCAGATGGAATGCTGTAGCTTGATTACAATCAAGCTAAGTTATAACTGTATTAGTAATTTAGAAAATTTCATAAAAAACAAAACACCAGAAATTTAAATAGAATTGTACAAAACAAGATCACTAATAAAGAATGCAATTGCAGGGAAAAAATAAATGCCCACTTCAAGGACTTTGTAATACAAATAAAGCACAAGTACATGACTTAACATGACTTGACAAGTACATGGTCAAAACAAAGCAAAAGTACATGACTTAAATGGTCAAAATAAAACATACTTAGGATCAACCAAAGACACCTTTAAGACCAGGTAGTTCAATCACAAGTCTACATTTAAAATAGAAAACTAAAATACTGTAGAAAATTGGCTAGCCACGTGTGGAAATTGAAATTAAAATATGTAAAGCCCCAGACATAACGTGGACTATAGTGAAAACAGCCAAGCCTTACAACGGTGGCAAAATATGTAGACTGTGCCAGGAAGAAAAGTTAGCGATTATGCTATTCCCAAACAAAAATGAACTGTTGACTGAAAAAATAGAAATTATGACTAAGTGCAAACATACTAAAAAATGCCTATTAAGTTCATACAACCATGGATGAAAACGTTATACTTTCTTGTAAAAAAAGTGCGCGTTCAAAAATTTCCCGATACGTGAGCCTTCATAAAAAACGATAAACGTTAAAATCAGTTATTGCAAATCGCCTGAAGGTACCACATGGTAGAAACATAGGTCACGTAAGAACTCGTTTACAAATGAAATACATATATATATATATATATATATATATATATATATATATATATATATATATATATATATATATATATATATATATGTATTAAGTTTTTTATTTAATTTTCTTTGCGTTCATACAAATGTTTTCCTTTCTAGACACAAAGAGTGCAAACATTTTTAAAGAATGAATGGATTTATTTTTAATTCGATATTTTTTATTATTTTAAATGCTATTTTAGTGGATATTCGTGTTTGAAATATAATTTTAACGATTTTTCTTTCGATATACGTATATATATATATATATGTGTGTGTGTCTACGTGTGTCTCAAATTTTATAATTATCAATAGATCAAAAAAAAATTAATAACTTTCTGTCATATTCATATTCAATAATATAACCACACCAAAAAGACACACAATTTCGTAGCAACTGTTAAATGTGCCAGGCCCCCATCCACATTATCGCAAATAAATGACTCAAAATTACCATTATGTAAAGCTGCTACTCCCTATTAATATAAACTTTGGTTATTACTAAAAAGTTAATTAAATGCTAAAGTCAAGTTTAGAAATAAAATCCTTTGATATTTATCTTTAAATGAGGTTTTATTTGAAGTGTATAAAATGACCAGAGAAATGTTCCAGCTGATAAATGATAGACACAGTTTTGGGAGTTTCGATCGGAGACTGTATTAACGCACACTGTGATGATCAAGCAATAATTTTTGAAAAGTTTAATTAAATTTTCTATAAAAAAACGCTACTGGTTTTAAGAATATTTTCATCTTTTTTAAGATCACACACACACACACGTATATATATATGTGTGTGTGTGTGTGTGTGTGTGTGTGTGTGTGTGTGTGTGCAGGCTTGTTAATCGCAAATTTCTTCATAGATACCGAAGAAATAGATAGAATATATATATATATCTATATATCTATCTATCTATCTATCTATCTATATATATATATATATATATATATATATATATATATAAGCTCTAAATATTAATGCTTCATTTCACTTTAAACATGTATTGGATCCTTTCTAATACAACTATTTACTGGTTTTATTTAACTCTAATTGAAATCTGACCTCTAACTTTTTAAGATAGATAGATAGATAGATAGATAGATAGATAAGGAATGACATAGATAGATAGATAGATAGATAGATAGATAGATAGATAGATAGATAGATAGATAGATAACGAATGACATAGATAGATAGATAGATAGATAGATAGATAGATAGATAGATAGATAGATAGATAGATAGATAGATAGGGATTCTCGTAAGTCAAGAACTCTCTGGTGAGAGTGCAAGAGCGAAAATGACGGACTCGTTAGGTAATCAATAAGCATGTTGTTTTTGGACTACGTATCAGATAAAAGTTGAATATATACATATATATATATATATATATATATATAGAGAGAGAGAGAGAGAGAGAGAGAAGAGAGAGAGATAAAGATAGATCGATACGTGAAGTGGATAGTTATTAGTGTATACCAACAATAATTATTAGCTGAAGTTTGATGTAATTTTTTTTCTTTTCTAATCTCCAATATTTGTGCTCAGCAAACACTATTAAATTAGGTGCATTGACAGGAAAGATATTGAAAAATAACGTTAAATGACGCGTTTATTCGGTTGTCCAGAATGTTTATGCCAACTTTTTAAGAGAAATTAAAACACAAAACAAAATTATGCCACTAAATACTTATTTAACTAAATATGAACCATTTTGTGGCACAACTTTTTTCTATTTTTCTTTTAACTTAGAGATCCCGAGTCACCAAAGAAACGGGAGGTTTTGCATTATCTAAACTTATTTATAAATAGAACTTTGTGTGTGTGTGTGTGTGTGTGTGTGTGTGTGTGTGTGTGTGTGTGTCTGTCTCTGTGTGTTTTGTGTGTGTGTGTCCGTTACCTATAGGCTCCGAAACGGCTGAACCGATTTTCTTGAAAATTTACACAGTTGTACTATAAGCGTATACTAGTGTTCTTAGTTAGGTTTTGTGTCGAGATACCCCCGATAAATATCGAAAATCGATAATCGAAAAACTCGGGTTATAGAACGAGTGGTCTGATTTTAATCAAATTTGATACACTCATTGACAAAGACATAAGAAACGATATTAAGAAGTTTCAAGGTTGCAGTTCTTACAATAGTGCAGAAAATCGACAATATATATATATATATATATATATAGGTGTGAGTTTGTAACCCTGGATTTCACGCTTTTGCGATCATCAGACAAACTGATTCATTTTTTTTAAAAATTGGTTATATTCGTGTACTTTTGTGGAAGTGGGGGAAAAAATTCTGTCGTCACGACAGACGCAGACATATATATATACATTTGTACACCCATCAACGCGCGCAAGGACGCACACACACACACACACACACACGTACGCGCGTTCGGTCACTGAAGCTGCATAAACATACACATGCGAATCGTGCGGGGTTCGGTATATATGTATATGTGTGCCGTTGCACACATACACACTCATTCGGTTGGCATATTCGAATGGTGTGTAGCGATGCTTTTTTCAGTATTTCTCAGCTTATTGTTGGTGAAATATTTCTGTCTTTTAGACGCCATACGTATGTTGATAGTGTAGTGTTGTTCAAGTATTTCCTGTTGAAGAATGAAAGATTGTGGTTGTTATTTCTTTTCTTAAATGGTCCCTCAGTGGCAGCGATGTAGTACATGTGTTGTTCTTTGCACTTACCTTGGCTTTATATACTATATTTGTTTGCTGGCAATTTCTCTGGAGTGGGCATGTAGTTCCGTTTCTGCAGTTGCATTGAGCTTCTTCGATTGCATTATTGTAGTTTGTTAATTTTTTGTTGTGGCTTTTTATTATTTATGCAATACTTTTTGTGCAGTTGTAACTAATTTTGACGTTGATTTTGTTGAATATTTTTGCTAATCGGTTTGTCACCGGGAAGTGTTTTTCTAATAAATTCAGGAATGTCTAACCTATGTTTGTTTTGACGGCTTTGTTGTATGGTGGATTGAACCAGATGATATTTCTTTTTCTGTTTTTGCTTTTTTGTTGCGGAGGTGTATATTGTAGTTGTTGTTTGTATCCACATTTCTTTAGTGCTTCGTCGTATGGTGTTCTTTTGTTACTGAAAATCTGTATGTTAGATGAATTTTCAGATATTGAAAATCTGTATGTTAGATGAATTTTCAGACTGTCTGCTCTATCACTGATATTGAGCGCTTTTAAATAAGTACCACGCATATATAATATGTAAACAATATAATATATATAACAAATTGCATATATATATATATATATATATATATATATATATATATATATATATAAGGCAAGATGTTTGTGTGTGTGTGTGTCTGTTTATCTGTCTGTACGTCCTTTGTACAAATCCACAATTTTTTTCTGATACTCACCAAACTTCACACAAATATTCTTTAGGCTGAGTCTGAGTTTCAGGACCATGGATGATTTTCGAAGCTTTCATTACACCCGAGCAACGCCGGGCTAGAAAACAGCACATTTTCTGTTCGCCTTTTCTGGGTGTTTTTTTTTTATTGCCTTCAATTCATCCAGTTAGGAGCAGTAGTTGTCAGAATCAATTTACTGGTAACTTGATAGAAACTCATAGTACAGGATTCCTTTCCAATCCCACCAGATGCACAGTATGACTTCCTTAAGATGAAGATCTGCTTTTGGGATGGCTGAAGTTAGCTCATGTCGCTTACCTCAGGGTCATTTTTGCTGAACATTGTTAGTAAAGGACCCAAAAATGCGATCCAAACGATTCTTTTCAGTCAGATCCTGTAGTAGCCAAACATCGTAAAGATTTAAGTACTCAAGTTTCACTAAGTGCTCATCAGTCAGTTAAGTGCCATCCGTGATGCACGCTTTGGGCGATCGTGTATCGAAAGTAGGTTGCCATTGCTTTCTGCGGTAGACCGGTTACCAGTCAAGGCTATAGAACCCAATCTGTCCGATTATTTAACCCATAACTAGGGGGGAGAGACGGATTAATACCTTTCCCAATGGTATTTGTGCGTAAGTGAATGCAAGGTATTCAACTGGAATTCGACCTCGGTTTCCCGATTTTTCGTTCCGAGTCGATATCCACTGCACCACAACGCTCATCCTTTATATGTGCTGAACAGGTATAAGTATGATTCTGGCGCTTAAACCCCTTGGTCATTCTGCGCAGTGCTCATAGATGGTGGATTTTGTTTAATTTATTGTTTTCATCAATTCCCACGTTTTGTAATGCGGGTAATTTTTAACCAATGTCTTGATTGGGTCATCATTTGTAGTGAAGATTCTATCTAAATGTTTTTTGTCAATAAGGCTACATTTATCAATTGTAAACTTAGCGAACCACTTCCATGTAGTTCTTTTAGATAAAACATCTTCACCGTACACAGTACATAACTTTATTCTTGCTTGCGGGGCATTTTGCCTTTACCATAATAAAAAAAGCACCAAGTGTTTAAAGTGTACCTTATAACCTTTCATAAGATTAAAGAATTGATACGAATGAAGTAAATTTAAACTTTTTTTCTTAATACACGAAAGATTATTTGTGCGTATAAACAGATTTTATTAAAAATAAGCAAACACAATGTTGGCAGTTTATTTCATCTGACAAATCCAAAAGAAAATCTGCTGCCTAAGTACACGAATATACACGAAGTTGCTGAAAAGTTATTGGCCTGTCCATGAAGGAATGCAGAAAAATTCTAATATTTGATCATTTGTTCAGATTTGGGAAGTGAGTTGGCTTGACAAATGTTCACAAGCATCTTGTACAATGAAAGCTTTAGGCATCTATAGTTTAAACCATAATTCATATGGTTCATTGCTTTTAATATTTGTAACACATTTAGCTTGAAGGATACTTGGAAAATTGGGCCTACTGAAAGTATAGGAATAGCAAGTATGTAAGAAGTCTTTTTTCTTCAGTGTTACCAGATCTTTCAATATCTTTGCGTCTACTTTTTAAATTCTACAAATCTTATATCTCATATATTAGTTGCTAATATTACTTCAGATAATGACATTGCCATTTCCTGACATAAATGTCATCAATAACATTTTCTTCGCAGTTTTCCTGTATTTAATCATTAAACACAAATATATTTGCTTCGGTGTGAGATTTAGGGCCGTTTGTAGGCGAACTATGAAAGAAAGATTATAACATCAATAAATAAAAATTAAATTAAATTTGTTGATATTCAAAGATGGAAGTCAACTCCTGGTAATCAATATTCGATTTATAAAAGAGAAAAAATGTGTAGTAATAAGGTTCTTATTCCCGCGATTTTACGAATGAACAGATAACAATCGACATTTTTAATTAATATAAATTTCGCTTGACTTCTTAATTAAGCATATATTATCTACATGCATCCTTTCCGGAATCTTTAAACACCTATTGATTTAAAAACTATCTTTGAACATTTGAGATTTTTTAAGATTTCCACTTTTAAAGTGATTTTTTATTCGTGTATTGCCGTAGGGACAGTCCAATATATGAGCTTTGTAATAGAGATCTCAAAATCAAATAGATACAGAAAGTTAACTTAATCCAAATAGTGTAATAACAGACGAAGGAAAATGTGACGCATAAAACCAAATGTAGCGTATGAACATTGAAAGATGTCTTCAAGAAACCAAACCATTATATTGCATTAAGAGATATAAAAATATATCTAGATATAAAGAAAGACGCGCTTAAATGTTGAGTAATATCTAATCTCCTATATCACAGGATATTACTCTTTTACTGTTTAGTTTGAGTTTGAGTTTTGTTTAATGGCATATCAACCTCTGGTTTATTTAATGCCAAAAAGGTGTGATTTTAAGGTATTGGTTTCAATGTTCGCTTACAGTGAGAAGGTTGATTTGGTCAGATTTTAATTAATTTTTTTAATTTTTATTCTTTTTTATTTTAGAAAACTAAAAATGTCGTCTAGTTTTGTATTCAAAAATGTTTTACTGAGAATAATTTTTTTTCCGTCAAAGATGTGTTATGGTAATAATTATTCCTTCAAAAATAATTATTATCATGACACATTTTTGACGGAAAAAATTATTATCAGTAAAACATTTTTGAATACAAAACTAGAAGACATTTTCAGCTTTCTAAAATAAAAAAGAATAAAAATTGATATTTTGGTAATATTTTTTCTTCAAAAATGTATATTTTTCTATAAAAGTTAATTATTATGCATATATTTCTATAAAAGTGTATTTTTTATACTTTCATAGTGTTTTAAGCTCAGGTTTGGAGTTAACTATTTGTCCATAACTGGAACCCTAACAAATGCTACCACTCCGGGTCAGGGTGAACCTGAGAACAACAGCAATTAAGAGGTGGTTCCACATTCGTCACAACCTCCCAATCAGTGGTCTTGCGGCCGGATGCATTTTACCGTCATGCCCAGGACTCTTTTAATGATTAAGACGAACCTTGAAACGACAAATGTTGAAATATCATGGACAGATCATGTAAGTAACGAGGAAGTTATAAGGAAAATTGGAATTACATAGAAACTTATACTTAAAATCGGGAAAAGACCCAAGATCAATCGATTAATTGAATTCTTTTATGGTTTATCAACATTTTGCAACACCATAAATTATTTTTAGAGAGTAAGACGTTTTGGAGATAATAATTTTTACGGATACAAGTTCTACTAATTAACTCATAGCTGACTTTCTTCGGGTGACTTGAATTTTGAACCGAACCCTTTATTTCAATCATGAGGGAAGATTGTTCTCTTCCCATAACTCATATCACTTCCGGATGTCTTAGTTATTACTATTTAACCCAAGTCTTTAAGTTTTTTGTTCGCCGCTACTGTCGTCAGGTACTGAACTCACAACTTTTAGGTCAAATCACTGGATCCAACCAACGCTTTTATCTACTGGGTCATGTGCCTTTGAGAACAATATAACAATAAAGATGAGGACAACAGTCCGTACAATGTAAATAATGTAAATACATCATTTCAGATATATAGGCAAATATTGATTTTGCATATCAAAATGTATTTTCCCTTTTATTCAAAATAAGCAAATCACTCGATATTTTTATTTATAAAAAAAGCCATTAAATTTATTTTTGTAATGACATTTATAAACTTGTTGTATAACTAAACTTTGGGAGTCAATCTGTAATTGCTGATCTATTGCAGAATCTCATAAGGTCTTATTTCTGAATCACATGCCAAGGATCGATAATTGTAACCCTTTTATCTGGAACAGAACACAGAGTACAAATGCCAGCTTCAAAAAGACAATTATCTAGGACACCAAGCAAGTGCCATGTTATCAATTTAGCGACATAAACATGGACAGACTCACATAGATTCGAACAAAGTTAGATACGATGGATGTTGAATAGTTCTGAGTCTAACTAAATTATATAAAAAAAAACGAGGTTTGATACTTTGGTCAAATTTTAGGTGGTGGGTGTGCTTTAAAACCTTTCAGAACCACTTTATAGATATGAAAAATATTGATACGATTCGAATCGCCCTGTAAAGATTTAATATTAGGACATCATTATTTAGTATCTTATTCAGACGCTGAATACGATACTATATAATGATATATATATATATATATATATATATATATATATATATATATATATATGTGTGTGTGTGTGTGTGTGTGTGTGTGTGTGTGTGTAAAATTGTATATTTGGGCAGTAACCCTTGTTTTATACATGTTTCATTTAAGACTACTGACACGTATTTACGTTGTATATATAACACGCTAGTATCTGCTTTCCTCTATCAAGCACCCATAGCTTACAGAATTGCCAACTGTTGTCAAATTGGTCGGGTTTTACTACTGGCTGGAAGCAATCAGATGTCTAAACGTCTTGATAAGCTGTGATATATCGAAACGATACTTATAAGTGTTATATATTTACCACACGGTTAAAAATAGAGGAAAAATAAGTCGAGAATAAAATTCTGTTGCAGTCTCTTGTTACATTGTCAACTTTTTATCTATCTATCTAGCTAGCTAGCTAGCTCTGGCGATTGCAATGTGCATGAAACTCAAAGAGCAGCTTTGAATTTCATATAAAGAATTTGTCTCTTTAACTGACTACTACGACTGAGCTTTTTAAATTTTTATTGTGTTCGTATAAATGTTTTCTTTTCTGGGTATAAAATATGTAAAAATTCTCCAAATGTACTATATATCACTTTCGGTACATCACAAATGTACTATATAGCACTTTCGGCAATATTCGCCATTATCAAGGATTTTTTAAAAATATTCGCCATTATCAAGGATTTTTTAAAAATATTCGCCATTATCAAGGATTTTTTAAAAATATTAGCCATTATCAAGGATTTTTTTTTTATCTGAATGTAAATTTTTTTCTATGTTTCTAGGGGGATGGGGACTTTTTCCAAACATGGTCAGTGCATTGTGGCTGTGTTCCTAGTTGATGCTATTGAGTGTTGGCGTTTTCTTTTCTTTATGTCCAGAAAATAAAGTGCTCAATAAAAAAGCTCAATCGCAGTACCCTGTCAATCGTCTTTAATGAAACTTATATATATAAGATAGATATGTGTGTGTGTGTGTGTGTGTGTGTGTGTGTGGGTGTGTGTGTGTGTGTGTGCATAAGTAGGACTATAAAATATGCATACAAATAAGGTTAGGTTCTGAAAATTAATTACACTTATAACTAGTATTAACTGTAATGTAATAATTTTGTAGAGCATTGTTACTTATTATCATTACTATGTTTGCGTAGTACATTGATTGAGATAACAGAAATTGTGTTCTTGAGGTATGGTATTAACAAAACTCTTCACAATTCAAGAACTTTTCAGAGATTCCACGCAGAGTAAATGATGGCGGTTTTCTGAGAGCCTTACAACTTTTGTCTCAATTCCAATTCTCCCTAAGCGCTTTTTTAGCGTTCCAGGTGGTGTTTCAAGTGCACTCGTGACTACAGGAATTAGTTTTACATTCATGCTTCATAGATTATTCTCTTCCCCATCCAGAACCTGGTATTATTTTATTTTTTTCATTTTCTTTAGACTTCACTTAAGTCAGTAATTTAAAAGTTGTTATTCTCGTTATCTGTAAAAATAAGTTTGGGATTTCGTGCTACAGTAACATTTTGACAGGCATTATTATTATTATTATTATTATTATTATTATTATTATTATTATTATTATTCATAGTTCTATTTCTGCTAGGGTCGGACTACCTACGAAGTCTGTTGAAAGACATAAAGCAGGTCATGGTGTGTTGTTATGGCTCAATTTCATGCTTTTCCTATCTCCCATAATATCTCTAGCGTTACATAGACAAAGTTCTCCTTAGTGTGTGGGCTGTACTTAACGAAATCATTTTTGCATATCTCTTAAGCTGGGATTTCCAGAAATTCTTTCAATATGTTTTTTTTTATCATTCCAAGTGCACCTACTATTACTGGTGCTATTCTTGTTTTAAATTTCAACATTTTTTTCTATTTCAATTTCCCGGTTTTTATATTTTTATAGTTTTTCGAATTCCTTAGTTGCTATGTTACAATCCACTGGATTTTTTTTTTGTTTTTAATAATAATGTTTGGCCTATTTTCTTCAATTTTCCTGTCTGTGTAGATTGTGTAACCCCATAGAATGGTGGCATCTATTTCTGTAACCGGTGCTGGGTGATGTTCATACCAGTGTTTGTTTACACATTTTCTATAGTGTTTGCACATTGTCCAATGTAAATATTGCCCTACTCTATCGTGACGATTTTTATATTTATTTGGGACAAGTACAGAACATCCTGAGATATTTTTAATCATTTCACCTCAAGCAAGGCATTCCACTGCCACTATTGCGCAAGGG
Organism: Ascarosepion bandense; assembly: GCA_037127315.1. NCBI lineage: Eukaryota > Metazoa > Mollusca > Cephalopoda > Sepiida > Sepiidae > Ascarosepion > Ascarosepion bandense. Next base: position 84,821 of record JBBBDQ010000355.1, read on the forward strand.
GTTACATAGGGGAAAGTAAAGAGAAAGAGTGTTTAGATACAGGAAATGTCAGAAGGAGGGTGATAGACGGGTAAGGATACCGAGGCTGAGGGTTGGGTCGATGGGAAGAGTGTTTGAGAGAATGGATGCTAGTTAGTGTGTTAGGAGGTGTCTATTGACCTTACGTTTAAACTCCTGGAGATTGTAGCTGTTGGGGAAGCAATCATGTGGAAGGGAATTCCACAGTCGGGAAGTGCGAGAAAAGAAGCTGTTGAAGTAGAAATAGCGGTTACATTTTATCGGTTAGATGGTCTATTTTTTCTTGGCATTTATTACAGAACCTGCATTTTAGATCCACATTATTATGTATGATGTTTGCCTGAAAGTTCCTCGTGAATAGACTTTGGTCTTGTGCTGCAAGAATAAATTCTTCAGTTTCAGAATTTAATGCAGATGCTAGTAACCATCGATGAGTATTAACTTTATCAACATTGGGTTTCTTAGCACGTTCTGGATATTGGCCATGCAGAGATTTGTCTTGCCAGCGTTGTTTCATCTGTACAAGAGCTTTATCCTTGGATTTTTTTTCATATGTTTTGCTACAATAGCTGGTTCTTGGCTTCTGTTTTGCTTTTCTACAGAATCTACTAAATTTAAATCTTGTTTGTATTTACTGCCTTTTTTCATTATTGAATATTTTTTCTTTCTGTTTTTATGTGGTTTGACTAATTGTATCATACAGTTATTTGTTGTTTCCATGTATGTTAGTAAGCCAATAGTTGTTGTTTTGTATGACAATTCTAGTTTAATAAGACCTCTTGCTCCTTTTTTACAGGGTATATATAGACGGTCTACATCAGTCTTTGGACGATGCATTTTAAGCTTACAAAGAAGCTTTCTTGTCTTAGAATCCATTCGTCTGATGTCATTTAGAGTACAGTTCAAGATGTTGAAATTATATTATTTATTATTATTATTATTATATTGAAACTATATTATTATTGTGTCATTTTTCATGATAATTCAATTTCTGCTATGGTCGCACTACCTACCAAGTCTGCAGGAAGACCTAAGACAGGTAGTGGTGTGTTGTTATGGCTCCATTTCATGTTTTTTCTATCTCCCCTAACATCCCTTGCGTAACATAGACAAAGTTCTTCTTAATGTGTGGGCTGTACTTAACGAGACAATTTTTTGTATATCTCTTAAGCTGTGGTTTCCAGGGATTCTTTCAATGTGTTGCTTTGTTCCATTTTTTTATCATTCCAAGTGCACCTACTACCATTGGTACGATTCTTGTTTTCAATTTCCACATTATTATTATTATTATTATTATTATTATTAATAATAATAATAATAATAATATTTACTTTTTACGGGTGTTTCTTTCATCTTACTTTGCTAGATCTTTATTGTATTTCACAGGTTTTCATTCTCAAACAAAATTATTGAAAATAAGGCTTTATCATTTCAGGCTAGAAATAAATCCATTTTATAGAAAAAGGTTTTATTTGTTTTTTGGAGAAATTCAAGATAATCCATTATTTCTAATTGCTTTAAGATGGACAAACTTGTTACTTTACAGCATCTTCTTTCTCGTCACCTGCCGTGTCCGTTCAGGACGTAGGCGATCAGAATTCCATTTGTCATTGTCTTTTGTCGTTCTTTATATCTTATCTCTTTGTATCTCTCCAAGACCCCGTTTCGCCGTACCTTTTCTGAAGCCTATCAAATATGACCCGTTCTGCTTTCCCCTCTCTCTCTTTCAATCCGTCATGTGAGTATTAGATTATCTGGGCTCTCTTTCCTCCTTACGTGTTCCCAGGAATCTCAGCTGTCTTTTTCTAATGTTAAGTATGAGTTTTCTTCTAGTTTCTATCCTCCCCAACATCTCATCATTGCTCTCGTACTCGGTTTATCGTAATCTTAACATTTTTCTGTAGAACCACATTTTTGCTGCCTTGATCCTCTCCTTCATCCTTGAAGAGATCGTCCAGAATTCGCTGCCATACAGAAGCACAGACATCGCATAGCAGTCCAGCACTCCTCTCTTTGTTTCTAATGATATTTTTCTGTCTCTCAGTACTCTGGTTATCTTTTGAAATGTGTCCTTGGCCATGTCAGTGAATCTTCGGATCTCAGTGTCGCACTTTCCATCCTCTGTCAGAACGTTTCCCAAGTATTTAAATTTTTTCTTGCTGTATTTTAGTTTATTTGCCCTGTAGTTAGCATTTTGAATTCTTCTTTTTGCTGATACATTGTTTTCTTGAAGTTTATATTGTATTTTCTTCTCGCTTTCTCTTGCTACTTTCTGTAGGAAGTCCTGCATTTTCCTTTCCGTGTCTGCTATCAGCACTGTGTTTTCCGCGTATGTTATATTGTTGAGATTTTCACTGCCAATGACGAATCTTGGCAAGGATTTTATTTCTCTCAGAATTATTTCTCTGTATAAGTTGAATAGATTTAGTGAGAAAACACATCCTTGTCTTACGTTCATTTTTATTTTTTGTATAACTGCTAAATTCACTTCTTACCCGCATGCAAGCATTTTCCTGCCAGTATAGGATCTTGAATAAGTTAATGTCTTTTCTTTAAAATTTTGAGGTTACTGAGCATCTCGAACAAGTTTTTGTGGCATACTGTGTCACATGTCTTTGCGTAATCTATAAAGCACAGATAAAATTCCTTCTGCATTTTCTATTATAGAAAAAAAATAAGAGTATCCCTTAAAAATAATTTTTAAACAAAAGAATTTAAAATATGTTAGATTTAATCCATTTTGTAACAGATTTCGCAAAAGATTTCGTAAAAATTGTAAATATTCGTATTTCGTGCATAGAATATTGTTATCATATCTGGTCGGGCGCCCCTGCTGTTTATCTCAGTGTCCTCGACAAGCTCCAAAGAAGAATCTGTAATGTGATCGGTCTAGACTTGGCAGCTTGACTCCAGCCAATTTCTCACCGGAAGGATGTAGCTTCCCTCTGTCTCTTCTACAAATATTTTGATGGCTTTTGCTTCGACGAGCTTAGGTCACTAGTGTCCTCTCTACAAGAATTTACCCGAGCAACCAGACTGTCAACAAGGTCCCACACTTTTACAGTTAAGTATACAAAATGTAGCCAACCATTCTACTCTATTAGCTTCTTTTCTCGCACTTTCTGCCTGTGGAACTCCTTTCCGTATACTTATTTTCCTGACGGCTACAACCTCCAGAAATTTAAATTCAATGTCAATTTTCATCTCTTATCTACTTGACTCAAGTCTTTTCCCCGTCCGTTCTACATCAACCTGTGTATCTTGCTGTTTTCCTTTCTCACTCTACCTTCCTTCGCAACTGTCATCACACCTGTATTCCCATCCTTCTCAGATACTCCCTGTCACTGGTTCGTCATTCTATTCGCTCTTCTCCTGCTTAAAATTTAACTTTCTTATGTAGCCTCTGCACATCAGGGGCGGTACCGCCTTGCTTGAAGTAAAGCGATTAAAAACATATATATGAAATATGGGCGCACGGAAGCCCTATGCTTATGAAGCGTATATATGTGTGAGTATGAAAATGCTAGGACCCAAAACGAAAAAAAAAAAAAGAAGAAATCAGTGGATATGTAAACTTAAACAAAATGACATTGTTAGTATATGTGGGAATGTACACATATGTATATGTGGAGAGAAGTTAGTATAAGAAAGTAGGTTGACCTAATGGGGTCAAACAGACGCCAAAAGTCAAAGGAATAGTTATTTTTTTTAGAGGTTAAACCATTTCAAGACAGTCTGAACAACTTCAAACGGATACTACCCATATTTGGAACTGGACTCTCTCTCTCTCTTTCTTCCCTATTCCCTTCCTTTCCTTTCTTTCTTTTTCTCCTTTTTCTCTTTCCCCTTACATTTATTGTCATTTATTTGTTTGTTTGTATTCTTATGTTTATTATGATTATTTTTATTATTATCCCTCTCTTCATCTTAAGAAAACGTTCATTCCGGCAGAAATTTTGTACTAAATGGAGGAAATATTGTAAAATGTCTGATGATATGAGCTAATTAAACTCATTGAAATGAGCTATAGTTTATAACAAATATGACGCGTTGAGTTTTCCTTTATATATATATATATATATATATATATATGAAACAAAAATAGAAACAGAAAAAACACATACTTAGAATTAGAAAGAGACAGTTGAAATTTCTCAAGCGCATAGTGAGAAAAGAGTGCGTTGAAAATGTAACACTCGCAAGACATGTTGAAGGCAACAGGGACAGAAGAAAGAATATTCTAGCCAAGTGATCACACTAAAAAATGTTTCTCCAAAAAAGAGAAGTTCATTAAAAAATCAACCCTAAGTGACCTATATTGATTTGCGTATCATCTCTTGTTTCTGTTCTCGCAATTCTTCAAGCGCCAACAACTGTCTATAATGCGGACATTTTTTATGCTTCTTTTCCTAGATTTATTTCAAATGATTGACACTGTAATAGTAGTACCATTACTTGGGGAAAGCATGGGGGACACGACTGATGTAAATAGATCAGCCAACTGACCATCATCACATGGTGGGCTGTCTCACAAAAGATTAAACGAAAAAATCAAATACTATCAGTACCCTGTAGACTACCCCCCACTCAGTTCGGATCATTAAGGTTCTGACCAGTAGAGTAAGGTTTGTCGTTTTCGGTTTTTAAACGCATTCTGCGGCACCAACGGAAACCATAAAGCGCATTATAGCTGAATTTAAACCGCCTGCATATGTCCAGGAAATGAGTTCAACAGAATAATTTTCAGCAGAATTTTACAATAATAAAAAGAGATGTAAGACAAGAATCTGTCTTTTCACTGGGTCTATTCAATCTATACAGCAAAACAATTAGCGGCCACAAGCTTAACAATATAAGATACGCAGATGACCTACTGCTGATAACGGACACGGAAAGGAAAATATAGGTCCTCCTACGGAAGGTAGCAAAGGAAAGCGAGAAGAAATGATAAAAGATAAACAATAAGAAAACTAAATACATGATCATCAGTAAAAACAGAAGCCTCAAATATCAACTACAGGTCGGGGATACTAAAATCAAGTGGGTGCAGAAATTTACATACTTGGGAAGTGTTCTGACAGAGGACGAGACGTAACATTGAGATCTGAATGCGTTCTGGTACGGCCAATGATGCATTTAAAAAGCTAAGCAGAATATTGAGCTACAGGAAGTTAGACTGAAATGTTATATGATATTTGTTCTCCTATATAGCAGTGAATATTAGAAAATCTTTTCAATGATGTAGGAGAAACTCGAAGCAGCAGAAATGTGGTTCTATAGAATGATACTGAAGATACCATGGACCGAACATGTGAGCAACAAGGTTTTGAAGAGTATGCAAACAAAAAGGAAACTTATACTTAACATCAGGAAGAGACAGCTGAAGTTTCTGGGAGACGCAATGAGGAAGAAAGCTTGAAGAATCTAATCTTCACGAGACGGCTGGAGGAAAATTGAGACAAGGGAAAAGCAACAGAAGACATACTGGTGGGCTTGAGCAAGTGGATGGCGAAGCAGGATTTGGGAGAGATGCTAAGAGAAAAAAGGACAACGGTAAATGGAGGACCGTGAGCTCTTCGTCCTGAAGGAATACGACACATAAAAGAAGAAATAAGAAGCTCCTTTTCGGATCTAAGATGGTCAGCCTATGAGCTAACAGAACAGGATGCTGATCAATTCTGATTAGAGTCATTTCACCATCAATCCCAAGATGCATTTAGCCGTTTCTGGCGGATATTCTAACATCGCAAGGTCGAATTCCTACTAACAAAAGTGATAGAAAGAAAAAAATCAGCTAGATATAAAAAAATAAAAACATTCCAGCACCACTTCGTACCAAGGTAAAAAATTTAATACTGAAAAACGATACGCGTCACAATCAAACTTTTTTCCATTTCCCCAATACCGCTCTTGATATATAATATATATCGTTATCACACATATATACACCGCCGGCCATAATTATTAGGCAACCCAAGTGCTTTAAATATTGATGTATTTAATACTATTTTTTAGTATTTATTGCCAAGTGAATAATTGTAAATGAAAATAAAATGGTTCTTTTGTTAATACTGTGTAATAACATGTGCATCAAATGAATTTATAAATATTTAATAATTACCTATATTGCACTTTCATTAATGAAAGAATAAAGAATATTTAGAGTGATTCGGACGAGTTCATCTTTGCTTCCTTGCCTTGTAAAATTTTGCAAAGTAATATTAAAAAAGAAACATTCTATTTTCATTTAGAATTATCTGCTTGGCAATAAATACTAAAAGTAGTATGAAATAAATCGTTTCTTTAAAAAAAACTGGAGTGGCCTAATAATTATGGCCGGTAGAGTGTGTGTGTGTGTGTGTGTGTGTGTGTGTGTGTGTGTGTGTGTGTGTGTGTGTGTGTGTGTGTGTGTGTGTTGTAATGATGCTTAGTGTCAAGATTGTTGTTTTTTCAGTGGTTTACTAATAAAAAGATATTTTGGCAAGCAGGTTTTTTTTATCGTCAATTGCACGTAATCGTGATACAGATAGAGCGTTAATAGGATTAATGTGAACAAGTTTGCCACTTAATAGAGCAGAATGATTCTAACTTCGAAATTACGTGAAGATACTATTAAAATCTTCACTCCTCAAATCTTTTTTGATTAATACATATATATGTGGGGGGGATGTATATAGATATGCGGTACTTATTTGAAAGCGCTCAATATCCGTGATAGAGCTAACATATTCAGTTAGATAGATGTGAGTTTGTGACCCTGGATTTCACGCTTTTTGCGATCGTGTGTGTCTGACGATCGCAAAACGCGTGAAACCCAGCGTTACAAACTCACACCTATATAACTGAATATATATATATATATATATATATATATATATATAAATTGCCTTATGTTTTGTTTACGACTCTGAGTTTCATGCATTACTGCAATCCTCAGGTAATTAACACATCATACTGGCTTATTTTCGATTTAAATTATTAGTATATATACTTATTTGCTTATATAAACCTTTTATTTCCTTATCTATCTATCTATCTATCTATCTATCTATCTATCTATCTATCTATATATATATATATATATATATATATATACGAATTAAGCATTCATGGATGATTTATTTATTTATTTAGATAGATAGATAGATAGATAGATAGATAGATAGATAGATAGATAGATAGATAGATAGATTAAAAAGGCCGGAGCGTACAACGGCTGTTATGTCAGGAATATGCCAATAAAGATGAGAACAACAGGCCGAATCATGTAAGTAGTGTAAATACATAGATATTTTGTGTACTCATGTGTGAGATTAAAATTTTAGTCCAACTGAATATAGCCTGAACTCTCCGTGGCAAAACTCCTGAAGGCATCTATAACATCCGTATCGTTTTACTCTGCGATATTTAAATATTCTGTTATTCTGACTCCATAATACAACTTGACAAACACAGAACACCTGGCGCCATGGAGCATAACCAATTATAATATGCAACATGTTGTGATGGCATTTTTCTTGTTGGAAGTGTCTATAAATCTTGTAAATAGCTTTGAAAGATATTCCCAAATGTCATTTAAAAACAAGATATAAGATAATCAATAGTTTTAAATATGAGAATAATTAACACTAACAGACAATGACTATATTTCTTCTCTAGTTAAAACCAAATTGATAATTGTCCATCGAAAAGTTCTCAGCCAAACTTTCCAAAATTTGATCAGTTGATCGTACATTAAATTTTTCTATATTATCAGTCAGTTATTTGCTATACGTGATACACGCTTGGGCGATCATGTCTCTTTCAAAACATGACTGACTGGATAGAAGGTTGCTATTACTTCCTAATCTATCCTGCTATTTAACCCATATTTAGTGGGAGAAAAAACGGATTACTACTTTTCCCAATGATATTTGTGTGTAAGTGAATGCAACGAATTCGACTGGCATTCGAACTCGGCTCTCCGATTTCTTGTTCCGAGCCGATATTTATTGCACCTCAACGCACAACTATATTATAGGTTTTGTTATTAGGATCGTTTTGATAATTTTGGTTGTTATACTCACAACATTTCCGTTGTTCTGCTATCCGGTTTTCTATAGACTTTCTTATTTAGTAATCTTGTCAGAAATTCGAACCGAAACTTTTATTCATTTCACGGAAGTAGGTTATTCCAAGTCTGCTCTTCATGCTCAGAGGATAGTTCATATAAGGTCACGTGTGCTAATCAGGTTTCCTGGCAGCTGTGAGTTTGATTCTTGCGTCTTGTAGTGATTAAAATGCTAATATTCTCGTTCAGTATAATAAACAGGAAAGCAACAGCAAAGTAATTAAAAATGGTGGTTATTAACTAATACAAAATATCCACTAAGCTAAGTTTTGGTGGCGTTAAAATTATTAATCATAACGCTTTCAAAACAAAATTGCTCTCTTTTAATCACTCATGATTAAAAAACCTTTCTATCTTCCATCATCATGTCTGATGCTCACTTCCTGGAGAGTGACTTATTGTACCTTCTCATTCTAACATTTCCGCTATATTATATCGAATCAACTGCTAGGTTTGATGCTAGAAAAGTTGGCTCATTTTGTCGTGCAAGAAAATTGTTCTCTCTAGAATCTATCATATATATATATATATATATATATATATATATATATATATATATATTAATGCAGGTTTCATTGAATAATATAGACAAGTTTTGTCTATTAATTTTGTGTAGGATCCGTTCATACCGTCTGATATACTTGATGGTGATGTCGTTGAAAGACAACAAAAAATCACAATAATTGTTGATTTTTTTATCGGGTCTAAGCTTTCGGCTCACATAAGCCATTAGAGAGAGAGAGAGAGAGAGAGATGTTTATTGTGGATTAAATATTGCTGTCACGTCTGGTCATGTATTTAGATATTCTAGATAAAATACAAAAAAGAATCTGTAATGTTATTGGCCCTGACCTGGCATCTAAACTTCAGTCCCTTTCCCACCACTGTAATACCTTCCTTGTGTTTTTTCTCTATATTTTTTTATGATAATTGATAATTGTTATGATGAACTTTTCTTTATGGTACCTACAGACTCTATGATTTAATTGTAGCACTAGATTGACAGGTACGTCTCATCAGTTTACAGTTGAAATAGTTAGATACAATCGTAAATTCTATGCTAACAGATTTTCTCTCGCAATTCTTGCTTGTAGCACTCTCTTTCCAGTCAACGTTGATTTTTAAAAATTAAAAATGCAATGTCAATCGCTGCCTATTTTCATCATAATTCTTATTCTTTTATTGTCCTCTCTCCTTAATCATGTTTTATCATATTCACTAACGCTCAGTAAAACCTTGGCTCTTAGTAGCTTTATTGCCTTACTTGGTGCGAAATGTTTAAAAAAGTATGTTAAGCAGAATGAGAAAATATATTTTCGCAGAACATACACTTTAAGTTGCCTATGCAAATGCACTTACACGCTTATATAATAAGTATGCAGAGTGATTACGAAATTTATCATAATCGAATCATAATTTTTTGGAACCAATTGTAATGAAGATTGTATCATCGACAGTCGAAATAAAAAAAAAATCTTAGCGTAATAAAAATTTGATGCAATCATGGATGATGTAAAATTTTTCAAAGCCAAAAGAAAATCATACACCCCGAAAATAGACTCATTACTTCACACCACTGCAAATGAGCTAATCTGAATAGAAAATAGAAATCGATTACACCCTATAACTCTAGTTGGTCTAAAGATGACTGTTTAGTGAAAGAAAGGAAACTAAAACAGTTGTTTCAAATAATTTCCACAAGGGCGTATACCTTCAACTACAGATAAAATGTATTGTTGGTAATTGTAATATAAATACTTTTAATTTTTGCTTGTGGATTCACTGTTTGATCATAGCTGGGATTATAACTGGTGCTTACTACCTCGGGTTAGGATGTACCCTGGAACAACAGCGATTAGGAAACTTCAAAACCATAATTCATTCTCCAGTCAGCGGCCTTCTTCTTCTATGCGCCCTGTCCTTTCAGGACGTAAGAGATTATGTCTTTCCATATCTCCCTATCCCTGGTGGCTCTTAGCAAGCTTTCTCCTGTTGCGCCACCCAACCCCCGTTCTGTCATCCATCTGCTCAGACCCTTTAAATATGTTATCCGCTGCTTTCCCCTATCTTTGTTCCTTCTATCTGGCCTGTTAATATCAGATTCTCCAAGTCCTGATGCTCAATATTAATTCCCTTTTCGTTTCCATCCTTTTCAAAACCTCATCATTGTTCACAAGTTCGATTAATGATATCGACAGCATCCTTTTGTAAATCTACATTACAATTACTTCAAGTTTTTCCTTTATCTTTGATGATATTGTCCAGCATTCACTGCCATATTGAAGAACTGACACTACATAGCAATCCAGTACTCTTTTCTTTGTTTCTAGCGAAATTTTTATGTCTCTTAATACTCTACTCAACATCTGGAACGCGTCCTTCGCCATGCCAATTCGCCTTCGGATCTCTGTGTCGCACTTTCCGTTTTCTGTTAGAACACTTCCCAGCTAGTTTTTGTAGTTGCTTGGTTTTAGTATCCGCCACCTGTATTTGGCATTTTTGCTGATGACCATGCATTCGGTTTTCTTGCATTTTATTTGTAGTCCTATCTTGTCACTCTCTTCAGTTACCTTCTGTAGGAGGTCTTGTAGTTTTCCTCTCCGTGTCTGCTATAATCTGCGTACCTTATGTTATTCAAATTATGGCCTCCGATGATAAATCCTGGTATAACATCTAGGGTCTTCAAAATAGTCTCACTATACAAGTTGAATAGATCCGGTGAAAAGACACATCTTTGTTATACGCCCCTTTCTATCTTTGTATATCTACTGAATTCGTTACCTGTCCGTATGCAGAAAGTTTGCTGCCAGTAGAGGTTCTTGATTAATCTTATGTATTTCCAAAATAAGTCTAGGCTGCTGAGCATCTCCATCAATTCTTTGTGGCATGTTTTGTCGAACGCTTTTGGATAATCAATAAAACATAGGTACAAGCCTTCTTCATTTGTATTGCCCTTTCATAGAGCATCCTAATCATAAATATGGCGTTCCTTGTTCCAGTGTCTTTGACAAATCCACACTATAATAGAAAATCCATTTAGGTCGTTAAACATCTGACCAATACTGTAGTGTCTTCCATTTTGGATTAGCGCACTCATTCTGAAACACCAACCGAGACTAACGCTTAATCAGATATATTGTTTCTTTTGTGATCATCATACGAGCTGATGGAACTCAATGCTCATCAATCCTGGGTAACTTTTGATCATATCTTAATACTCGAGCTCTCGCTAGTTCCAGTAAGGTCATTGACTACTAACCAATATTTGGTGCGTTGTAGAAATTAATTCAAATTTGTTTGCCTCATTATCGGATCGTTTGCAATATTTGATCGATCCAATGAACGACAAGATCAGGATTTCCCTCTCTTCGAGTGATTGAAGGGCAGTCAAAATGTGGCAAATATTCGACTCGTATTGCTTTTTACTCAGTTTAGCTAAGTTCGATATAAAGCGGTAAGTATGAAACACCTAGTTAAGTTCGAAATCCCTACTCAGTCAACCGCATATTTACCAACCATTTTTCTTCTTCTATGTGACATGTTTCTTCAGGACGTCGGTGATCATGGCTCTCAACAACTTCTTATTCCTCGTGGCCCTTAGCAGCGTTCCTCATATAGTTAAGCCTTTCATCCACTCTCGTTCGGCCATTCACTGACACACATTTAAGTAGGTGACCGGCTCTCTTCTATTTTGCTTACCTTCGATATACCCTATGAGGTTAAGTTCCTAAGCTCTTTTTCTACATTATGTATCTTCTAAATGTCAACTGTCTCTTCCTGATTCTGAGTAAAAGTGCTCTTTTTGTTAAGATTTTTAAGTTCTCCCCGTTCCTTACTCGCTTCATCCATGATATTCTCATCATCCTTCTGTAGAACCACATTTCTGTTGCCACCAGTTTCCTCTTCATCTGTGGTGATATTGTTCATTATTTGCTGCCATATCACATAGCCTTTCAGCATTCTTTTCTTTGTTTCTAACGAAACTTTTTTTTATTTCGTAGTACTTCGTTTGGTATTCGAAAAGCAAGCGTCTTTTGCTAATCTGGGGCGCGTTCGGATTTCGGTGTCGCATTTTCTGTGCTCTATTTCTATGTTTCATGTTGACCTTCCTAATTCATAACTCGCATTTCCAGCTTTTCTCTTGCTGAGAAAGATACTTTGTGTTTTCTTACAGATTAATGTTAATCTTATTACTCGACTTTTTTTATCGTTTCACCTGATGCACAGGAGGCTACATAAGAGAGCAAAAGTTTCGGCAGGAGCAGGAGAGTGAAGAGAAAGACGAACTAGTTACAAGGCGTGTCAAAGAAAGGACAAGAGAAGGATGGAAACACAGGTCTGAAGACAATTGCGACGGTTGAGAGAAAGGAAAAGAAGATACACGGTGTGATGTAGAAAGGACTGGAGTCAAGTGGATAAGAGATGGGAATTGACATTGCATTTAAATTCCTGAAGGTTGTAGCCGTCAGGAAAGCAAGTATACGGAAGGGAGTTCCACAGGCGGAAAGTGCGAGAAAAGAAGCTGATGTAGTAGAATTGTCGGCTGCATTTGGTTGATTTCAAAATGATTTATGCATTAAGTTTAGCTTAGCTTGACACGAGGCTACAAATCTGGAAAACACTGTGAAGATCTAAATTAATACTCAGTAGTTATGTTCGACCCCACTGACTCGCTAACCATTACCCAACATCGAAATGCTCTGTTTATTAAGCTTTGGCACAAGACCAGAAATACGGTTTACCCAGTGAGGATCTAAATCCGTATTCAGTAGTACTAGTCAACTAATACTAACTTGTAAACTGTTACCAAAAATAGAAATGATTTATTCATTGAGCTTAGCTTATTTTGGTTCAAAGCCACAAATATGGGGTACTTTGTGAGGATCGAGCTCACCTATCCGTAATAATGGTCAAAATCAGAAGAGCCCGTTAATCATTTTCCAATGCATTGGGACGTTCGTTCTTTATAATGCTTTCATCATAACAGGAGTTGCATTGAATTATTTTGACAAATATCGAAAATGTGATATTTCGAGAAACATTTAAAGAAGAACCATAGAATGAAATACGAATATAGGACAAACAAAATGGCGAAATAAGATTAGAAGATCAACCACGTTCGAGCCGACCTTCCACAAACCACGCAATGATCATAGGCAAACAGTTGAAGAGATATCTAATGTAACTTGTTTGCCCTACAGTTCATACGAGTTGGTTTATCGGGAGATTTGAAAAGAAAGCCAATTCCCGAAAAAGGTTTGTCTCTATATGATATTTTCCCACCCTACAACCCTATTTTCACAGTAATGTACCAAGTCTGTTGCTGCTCTATCGCTTCTTCCATAGTAAATGTTCTAACGGTTCTCTTTCTTTAGCGATACCAGTTCAGAGCTTTACAAGCAATACTTATGCCTATGGTAATGAATCATCCCCTTTCCCTCCCATATACCATTGGTAAGAAGGAAGTTCCACTCTGACAGCTCCTTCACAAGAATGGCTATTTTATAGAACAGAACCCCGCGTGGATGCTTCCGTGATACATTCATAACACTATTTACATTATTTGGACTATTGTCCTTATCTTCGTTGCCATTTACACGACGTTTTGACCGTTGTACGCTCCGGCCTTCTTCTGCTAGGAATTTCGAACCGCACCCTTTAGTACGATTTCTGGGGTATATAATTCTCATTCCTTCATGGTATCCGCTTCTGGTATTCATGAGTTATCTGCCTTTAACCCGACTCTCTAAGTTACTTGTTTACCACTACTGTCGCCTGGTATCGAACTTACAACTCTTTGGGTCAAGTCTCTGGAACTAACCAACTCCTATATCTACTGGGCCATGTGTCCTTGAGGATTTAATTTCTGGCACTTATAAACCTAATGTTTTAGTAAACTTTTTTTTACCAGAGTTCATATTGCGATTTTTGATACTAATTGTTTTCTCTAGTATTTTTTTAGGTTAATGGTTTTCTCTATTATTTTTTACTAGAGTTCATATTGCAATTTTTGATTTTGATATTTTTCTCTTGTATTTTTTACCAAAGCTCATATTGCAGTTTTTGACACTCATGTTTTTCTGTGGCACTCTGTATTACTGGTTCCCATATTGTATTCATCTCTATGCTTCGGCGGCTTAGAAGATTTTTGTAGCCTAGCATATGCGCTGATTCATAATTTTACATCGCTTCCAGTGGTGTTCTCTATCTATTATTTTAACTCTATCCCATAGGGGGCGATGATCCCCTTTCTCCCTCTCTGAAGAAGGCCGGAGCGTACAACGGCCGAAACGTCGTGGAAATGTCAACGAAGATGACGACAATAGTCCGAACAGTGTAAATAGTTTAAATACTACCTCATTTCAGAAATATAAACAAATACATTCATAACACATTCAAGTCTAGTTAATCGTTATTTATCCGCTATATTCTCCTAATATTCACTTTCTTCTTCTGCCTACTATGTTCATATCACACATTACATTCAGTAACAACATACCTTTAGAGTCCCATAGGTATTATATTGGGTAAACTAGTAACAAAAAAATCCCAGGGGATGAAAAACAAAAAACAAAAGAATAGTCACGATTTGAGAAACAGTTCAAAATAATCGGTAGTTTAATCACGTTGTGATTAGAGAATAGTTTTATTTCTACGTTTACGACTCAAAAATTAAACAAACATCAAGTCAATGAAATAAGGTAACTCTACCAAAACTCAAGAAGGCGCAGCAATTTCGATCAAATGACATGACAATGTTGATTTGTCACTTGGATCAGAATAGGATTGTCGCTCACGGAATTCGTTCCACCAAGACGAACGGTAAGAAAATTTATATCAAAATAATTACAGTTGTTTCAGTATTTCGGCCTAAGATACACTATTATTACATCTCACTAATGGAATACAGATAGTGGTTCGTTACAAGGTTCATCGTATGACAGATCTTACCTGTAAAAGTTATAAATAAATGAATGTAAAAGGTATGTAGTTCATCGGAACACTTTCCATGGAATTGTGTTACAGTTGTGAGAGGCTTGAAAAAGTTTTTTCTATAGAAAAAAGTGTTGTAGGGTGGAAAATAATTAATCAGCCACAAGGACACGTAGACTCACTTGCATTCCATCGAGGCTGAAAAGTGAACACTGGATAACTCGACCTTATACTTTGAGGGAAACAGTACGTCAATTTCAGCATGATCGGGCTGTTGTAAAAGTGTACACACACACACACACACACACACACACATATATATATATATATATATATATATATATATTGCAATTTATAAAGAATTGGGGATTTTTTATTAATCCATCCGACAGAGGTTATCTCTTTAAATGTTATTCATGTAAGTCAAATATGGGCATCCATTAAAATAACAATATTCAAACCAGGAAACAAAAATAAATAAGCAAATACACTGTTTAATTCAGAAACGGAGTATCTACTGTAATATGTGAATCTAAATATATATATATATATATATATATATATATATATATATGTGTGTGTGTGTGTGTGTGTGTGTGTGTGTGTGTGTGTGTAAGGAGGTAAATAAGTATATATATAGGCGTGTACGCGTGTATGCACATCAGTATATAAATATTAATCAGGTGTGAGTGTTGTATAACATAGCAAAAATAAAAATATATGTTAATAAATATACATATTTTAGGCACGACTCTGAGTGTCATGCCTTACAGCAATCTTCGGGTGCTTATCAAATCATACATGAGTATGTCTTAAACACAGGCTAGTACGTATATATATATATATATATATATATATATATATATATATATATATATATATATATATGCGGCCTTCGGCATGTTTTCTTAACAAGATTTTTCGATTATTCAGGTTGGTAAATACGAGGTGCCTTCAGTAAGTTTCAGGACTTTTTTCTAGGGAATTTAAAATTATTGTAGGCTCCTGAAATTGTAATATGTTATTACTAAAGATGTGATGAAATGGCAGGTCCATTTTTATCATTTTAGGTTAAAAGGGACAGCTGCAGCAGGACTTGGAACACACCCTACTAAACCCTGGTCATCACAACTGACGTTCTTTGAAAATGCAGTCCGGGCGAGAGAACACATTGGAAGAACGATATGCAATAAAGTTTTGTGTTAAGCTTGAAAAGAAAACGCCTCAGAAACGTATGGAATGTGTCAGACTGCTGACGGACCCTCCTGCATGGGGTGATCATTGGTTTTTTTGGTAGCACAAGAGATTCAAGGAAGGTAGAGAGTCTGTGAGGACTATAAGAAATGTGGGAGGAGTAGGGAAATCAGATCTCCAAAGTTGATGGGGCAAATCCGTAATTTTATGGACGAGGACTGTTGTGTGTGTGTACAGAGACAATAAGTACAAAGTTTGATGTCAATGTGGGAAATGTACACACAATCATTCATGAGCATCTGAAGCTGTGGAAGATTTGTGCGAAGTTTGTCACAAGGATGTTCAGTGAAGAACAGAAAGAAAGACGTCATAACGACAGTAGGGAGATGGTCGAGCTTATTAATTCAGATCCCGAAGTTCTTCAGGCCCTGGTGACCTGTGATGAAAGCTGGATCTACTGTATTTAAAAAAAAACTTCAGCAGTGAGGATCAGGGTTTAGTAGGGTGTGTTCCAAATCTTGCTGCAGCTGTCCTTTTCAACCTGGAATGATTAAAATGGGTCTGTCATCTCATCAGATGCATAGTAATAACATAAAACAATTTTAAGGGCCTACAATAATTTTAAATGCCTCTACAAAAAAAGTCCTGAAACTTATTGAAGGCACCTCGTATATATATATATATATATATATATATATATATATTAAAAAAGGATTAATTCAAAGATGTTGAATGGCCATTTCGATATGAAGATCCCCACGGGGGACAACACATCACCTCAGCAACAGAAAAATCCTTTCAGAAATATATTTGCTCTGTAATATTTTATTACATGGAGCTCTCTTCCTGTATCATTTTTTAATATTAAAATAAAATTTTTAATATTAATTAAGATCGGGTTTTTTGGAATTTACCTTACTGCTTTTTTCCCTTGGATTGAAGTATCTGAATTAATATATATATATATATATATACTGCTCAAATAAAAAACAAAACAAAAAAAAACAGAGTATCTACTCAAAATATTAGTATCCATTAAAAATAATGTTTAAACAAATAAATTAATATCTATTTATATGTATGTCTGTCTGTCTGTCTGTATGTATGTATGTATGTATGTATGTATGTGTGTGTGCGCGTGTGTGTGCGCGTGTGTGGGGTGTAGTAATCATTATTTATGTTTGAAGGTTGTCTGCATGTTGATTTTACCTTCAACACAGGTCGTGGTAGTTAAGCATACATTACATTCCTTAAAGCTTTATTATGTAACATAGTTTTATCAGGAGTCCTTCAAAATATTTCTGACGTAAAGAATTATGTTCTTGTTTAATTAGGATGGCATTTATTGAATCAAATTTGTGGCTAGTTTTATAGTTTTAAGGTATTCTATATTTATGGGTAAAATGCTTAATATCTGGGATAGTGCTTCTGTTAATCTAAAGGTGGAGACTGGTGTCGACACCATGTAGCGACAGTCTGTTTCTTGCTTGAATGCAATCTTCAGGGCATGCTGATGACCTACGTCTACATATATCAAGACTAGCGTAAATTTGTAAATCAATTTGTCTGTTTTACCTCACCCATCGTACTCACGTGACCTTCCACCAAACGCTTATTACATTTATGTATTTTTGAAAAACGCTTTGACAGAGAAAATATTCTCTAATGAAAACCAAATTGAAAGTTAATCATAATTTTTTCTTCTACGTCAAAACTTGCGGCATTTTTTGCCCAAAACCTATGGGAAAACGATATATAACTATTTTTTATATATTAAGAACAAGTTTCTGGAAAAACAACTATGACAGTGTGGAAAAAGTCTTTGAATGACGCGTTTCTTCGTTTAGGACTTTATCGAACTAAAGTATTATTTAAGTTGATGCTAAAACTAATAATATCAAAATAATATTAAGTATTAAAAGATGTTATAGCAAAAGCAATGGAAACAAACAGAAAAAGAGACTAAATGAAATTGGCTAGACTATATCCCCAACATATATATTTACAAAACAAATTAAATACTCAGCGTTCTTTTTCTTCATGTACATGGGCAGTAGCATCAAAGCAAACATTATTTTCATCTGATGAAGTCCTAAAGAACAGAACACACCACCAACAAAACTTAGCTTTTTCCCTTTAAAGATATCTAGGAGCCACATGATAAATGCTAACAATTCATTTCAAATAATGGTGACTATATAATTGGAACAAATATAATTAAACTTTATTTTTCGAAGGAGAAAGATGATAAACAAAAACGAAAATCATGCATGACTCAACCTAATCGATTCTTTCTCAGTAAAAAAAAAACTAAAGGCAGGATTAGTGAAATATTGAATAATCCGTCGGATCATTGCATACACCAGGAATATGTAGGCGTCAATTGAGTTGGTAGAAACATGCACTTACAAAATCAAAATGACAAAATTACATGCACAAGTAATATTACTGGTTTACACATAGACAAATCAACAGAGGCATAGTAAGTGGGGTATTTACAGCACTCAGACCTCATTTTCATATCTGGAATCGTGGTTGAAGCTCTCACAAAAACATAGAGATATTAAAATTGCATTGACGCAAACATAGATGTTAATATTACATTAGTATGATCATAAATGTTATAAATACAAGGGCATAGATATAGATGTTAGAATTGCAATGGTATGGACATCTGCAAATTAACTGAAGCAAAACGAATAATGTCTTCCTCGGATCTTTCACACATTCCCTTATCCCGTATACGTCGTCTTTTGGTGTTGTTTTCTTTTCCGAGCGCGTTATCCTATACGTTTTGGACTGATAAATTTAGTTTGTTTCTTTGCCTTGATGATACGACTGACAGTTGAAATGCTGACACCAACAATATTCGTAATCTCTCTGTAAGGCTTGCTAATGTGTTTGTACAGCGTTACAATTTTCGTACGCTTCCTTGGGGTAGCGTTCATCGTAGACAGTTGCCGTAAGACATCTAATCGACAGTCGAAACAATAGTGTCTAGGCGTGATAAAAATTATTATCAAATCACTGATGACGCAATATTTCTCATGGGCAAACAATTTTCATCATACATCCAGCAGATAGATACATATTACTGCACATCACTGAAATTACCTAATCTAAGGAAAAACATGATATCGATTACACCCTGTCATGCCAGTCGGTTCAACACTAACTGTGTGGTTGAAAAAAGGAAACTAAAGCAGTTGTTTCAATTAATTTGCACAAGGATGCAGATGTTAAAATTGTATTGGCATGAACGTAGGTGTAAGAATTGCAATGGCATAGACATAGATGTTAAAATTACAATGGAATGAACATAGATGTTAGAATAGATGGTAATATTACATTAGTGTGGACATAGATGTTTAGAATTACGATGTCATGGATATAAATATTAGAGTTGCAATTGCATTAATATAGATACTAGAATTACAGTAGCATATCATAGATGTTAGAATTACGATGGCATCGAAATAGATGTTAGAATTACGATAGTATGGACATAGATTTTAGAATTACAATGTCATCAGCTCTATCATAGATAGATTTTAGAATACTAATTGCATAGAACTAGATGTTAGAATTACTATGGCAGAGATATTAATGTTAGTATTGCAATTATATGGACATAGATATTAGAATCGGAATTATGTAAACAACAATTTAAAAATAAATACCTTTATGTACATAGATTTTAGAATGGCATCGAAATAGATTTTAGAATTACGATGGCATGGATATAAATGTTAGAAATACAATGGCATCAGCATAGGTGTTAAAATAATGGCATATAATGAGATGTGCAGAGATGAGAGAATTGCAGTTTTATGTATTCAATGAAGTACAAAATAGTAATCTGCCAAAGATTACATTTAAAACATGCGAAAGGCGAATGATGTCTAGTGGCCATTGCTGGAAAAGTATTAGGGCCACCATAAAAACGGTCTCAAAATTTATCTCCCCTGGACCATTCAAGGAAGTCCGTTCCCCGGCTAATAGGTGCATGCTGGAAGACAGAAGGAGGAGACTTCCGGTAGAAGCAGCAACATGGCTTGCAGAACTTTGCCACGTTCTCTATAAACACATCCTTATTCAACATCCACAACTGTTCGCTGTACTCATGTTTCTACCATAATAAATTCCCTAGTTATTTCCAATACTCGGCGAGTGTGTCATTTTTCCATAACCGTTTTATTTTGTCATGTTAAAAACATAACAAAACTGGCCTCAAAGATAAGATATGCAGCACGTGGAAACATTCACATCGAGGACTGGAACGGAAAGAAACTGAGAAGTAGAATTTGTTTCATTGAGCGGAGAATTTCAGAAATTGGATTTTAGACGTCGAATTTCGTGGACACACAAAATAACGTCAGGTACGTTGAAAACGTAACATATTTTTTAAAAATCTCCCAGAGACTGTGGAAAGTATAGGCAGACCTCAGCTTACATCTACAAAACATGTAGCACGGAGTGCTTCTGGGGATTGTGTCCATATTATATGCGAAATGCCAGCAACAAACAGGATTGAGGAGAAGACAGCACCTGGGATCATATACATTTCGAATTCCCGGCACAACCTTTTGGGACTTGATTTTATTGAGTCACTGGGTCTTCTTGATATCCCACTCAATTTGCTTTGCAAAGCAGCATAAAAAAACAACAAAAACAAGGTAGGTGCCAGAATACAGATCGACCACTATCAGTAGGTACACCAGTGTTTGTGGGGAGTTACAGGCCTGGGAAACCAAATTGAACACCAGGTACCATCCACAAGAAAAAAGGACGATTTGTTTATTGTGTACAAGTTGGAGATCAACTCTGGGCACGACACAAAAACCAATTGCGTCCTAGGTACACCAACAACACTAAAACAAACAACACGTCGAACATTCCACTGGAGTTACTAGTGGACACATTTGAACACCGGCTATACCACCTGTTAAACAGACAAATATGAACGAGAGAAATGCAGAACCTAGAAAGAGCCGGCCAAAGCGGAATAGAACTAAAATGAAGCACCTACAAATTAACCCCAAGCATGCCCGTTACAGCTAATTGTCTTCTTAGAAAAGAAAAAAAAGAGGGAGAAATTTGTTATGTTTTTAACATGACAAAATAAAACGGTTATGGAAAAATGACACACTCGCCGAGTATTGGAAATAACTATGAAATTTATTATGGTAGAAACATGAGTACAGCGAACAGTTGTGGATGTTGAATAAGGATGTGTTTATAGAGAGCGTGGCAAAGTTCTGCAAGCCATGTTGCTGCTTCTACCGGAAGTCTCCTCCTTCTGTCTTCCAGCATGCATCTATTAGCTGGGAAACGGACTCCTTTGAATGGTCCAGGGAAGATAACTTGTGACCCGTTTTTATGGTGGTCCTAATAAAAAGTAAAAAAGTTGTACATCAGATTCTTCTATGTGATCTACATTACGGGAAATATCAAGGCGCATTGATCAACTCATAGACGATATCAAAATAAAAAAGGAATATCTGGGTAGGGCAATAGATGACAGAAATGTTGAAAAGAAGCAGTTGTAAGAAGTTTTCGTCTGAAAACGTTCAGATAGATAGATAGATAGATAGATAGATAGATAGATAGATAGATAGATAGATAGATAGATTTTGTTTATTACTTGGTCTCTGTAAGCGTTCAATAAGCAAGGCAGCTGACTACATAATAATACACTATATATCCTTCTTAGGTATTGTTAAAAGTCTCTATTCTCGCATGCATACGATCATAGAGATGGAGAATACTATTCTGTAATATATTATTGCCCGCCTGTTTCACTTTGATGCGTCGGAATATTTTTAGGTGGGCTAACTGAAGGAATCACACGTCGGCCATTATTTACCATATATATTCTGATGAACAGAACGCGCATCAGAATTGCCCAAATATAGGACAGGAACAATATGGATTGCTTAAAGATACTGGAACGTGCAATGCGATATTCAAGACCAGAATGCTATCTAAACGAGCAATACAAATGTAGAAGGACATTTATTTGTGCTTTATAGACTATGCCAAAGCGTTTGACAAAGTACGACACAGGGACTTGATAGAGATGCTCGACAACCTCGATATTTTCGGAAAAGACGTTAGGATAATCAAGAATCTATATTGGCATCAAACTGCTTGTATACAGGTAGGAGGTGAACTCAGGGAGACGGGTAGGAGTTGAAGTCAGCAGGTATGCAAACATAGAGAGGGGCGTAAGACAAGGATGTGTTTTCTCATCGGATCTTTTCAACCTGTACAGCAAAGCAACTATGAGATAAATAAAAACCTTGCCAGGATTCGTCATTTGCGGCCACAATCTCAACAATATCCGATACGCGGATGACACGGTGCCGATAGCAGACACGGAAAGGGAAATGCAGGACCTTCTGTAGAAGTTAACAAACGAAAGTGAAAAGAAAGGACTGAGCATAAACGTCAGAAAACTGAATGTATGGTCATCAACAAAAAGAGGAGACCAATATGTCAACTGCAAGTTGGAGAATCTAAAATAAAACAAGTAAAACAATTCAAATACCTGGGAAGTGTTTTGACAGAGGATGAAAAATGCGGCACGGTGATCCAAAGACGCATTGGCATGGCCAAAGATGCATTTCAGAAGCTAAACAAAGTACTGAAAAACAGGAAAATCTCATTAGAAACAAAAAAGAAAAGAGTGATGGATTGCTATAAGATATATATCCTTCTGTATGGAAGTGAATGCTGGACAATCTCATCAAAGATGAAGAAAAGGCTTGAGGCAGAAGAAATGTGGTTTTACAGAAGGATGTTGAGGACACCATGGACAGAGCACGTGTGCAACGATCAGGTGTTGGAAAGGATTCAAACGAGAAAAAAAAGTATAATAAATATCAGGGAGAGACAAATTAGCTTCATGGGACACGTAATGAGGAAGGAAGGCCTGTAGAACTTGATACTCTCGGATCGGATAAATGGAAGAAAAGACAGATAAAAGCAGCGCGAGACGTACTTGTTAGCTCTGATCAAATGGTTGACGGAGCGGGGCTTAGAAGACGTACCAAGAGAAAAATTACTGAGAGCGACAAGAGACAGCACCAAGTGTAAGTCTATGATCTCTTACGTCCTGAAGGGACACGGCACATGAAGAAGAAGTGGAGAATACGTCTGATAATGTACCGACCAGGAAAAATGTTTAACATCATATAATGCATGCTAAGAAGCATAGGCAGGCATTATCTTGCTGGAACAACTCATAACATTCCTGTTTTAAGAATAGCCACATAACACATTGAACAATGTTCTGGGTGTACATCAATTTTTACTCCGCTGATGCTAAAGAAAATCGTCAGCGAGAAGTAAGTCAAAGAATAAGCGAGGCAATGACAAACGCATTTTATTCTGAGTAAAAATGTTATGTCATTAATACGTGAGAGTATTATCAATCTGTTTGGGAGATAGCTGTAGAAGAGAGAAGGACAGACGAACAATTTGGTCATACAGACTGAGAACTTGCATGATGAAAATGTCAAAGATGAGGAGGCAGTACCACCCTGAGACAAGAGAGTGCCTTACAACATGTCTCTGTATCATGCTACACAAGCACGAAAACTTATGTGTGGCTGTCAGACAATTTCTGCGACTAGATCAACCCTTACATCTGGCCACCCAGCTCCCCAGATTGCAACCCCTTTGATTATTATGTGTGGGGTGCAGTTGAGTGAGAGACCAACAGGACTCCTTGTAGCACCAAAGATGAACTAAAGGCAAGGATTAAGGCAGCATTCACCAATTTAAGAAAGGAGACCGCTCAGAAGAGATGCAGCATATTCTCAAGTCGTTTGAAGGCCGTAGTTGAAATCAACGGTGATTTTGTTGAATGAATTCGCTCTTTAATATTTCAAGATATTTTTGTGCCATTTTGGCAAGTATATTTATTAAAATGAGTTTTCGGTGTTATTTTCATTCTAGTGTAATGTAAACGACAATTTATCCATCGCACCGAACATAACACTTGTTACAATTAGAAACAGCTGGATAGAATGAGAGGAATAGACACAATATCAAACCAAACCAGAAGGAGCGATACATAAAGGCAACAACTCTAAGTATAATATATATGTATATGCGTGTATAATATATATATATATATATATATATATATATATATATATATATATAGGTATGTATCTATGTAAAATGACTATATACACATATATCTATATATTTAAAGAATTAATCAATTTTTTGGTAATTCAATATTTTATTGCTTCAAACGTTATTATAGTGAGCTACTCTTACTTGAAATAGACGCCCTAGCTCTATGTAAATAAAACCTTGTGTATTACGTTATTTGGCCAGCGCATCCGAAAAATCTTTGTAAAGAAAATGGTCCCCCTTTCTCGAATGTACAAGCATATAGACGTAACGCCCAGTAGATCTAATAATAGGATTCAAGTGGCCCACAGGGTCTCGAGCGTACCGTTCGGTAAAATTACACGAGTTCGTAGAATCGATTCTTGAATTACCTTGGTCTTTTCATCTTAGGACAAAATATTTAAGGATTCAAAAAATAACAAAAAATTGGTTCTGAATACAAAGACATTAGACCTAGACAGAAAAATATGAATATACATATAGATATATATGTTTAATCATTTGCCCCCAAGCAAGGCAATAAAGCCACTAAGATGCAATGTATTTCTGAGTGTTAGAGAGTATGTGAAAAAAATACAATTAAGGACAGAGAATAATTCAAGAACAATAATTAAAAAGACAGACGATAACGATTGACATTAGATTTAAGTTTCTGAAGATCAAAATTGACTTGGAATCTAAAAGTCGGAAAAGAGTATCACAAGCGAGAAGTACTATAAAAGAAACAGTTTGCCTATGTATATGTGTTTGTATATACATATAGACTTTTTTTTCGAAGTATACGTGGCTATGACCATATTTATAGATGTAATTGTAACGTTTTGGCCGCACATCGAAAGTCAATCCAATGCTTTTCAAACCAATTCTAAATACCAACTTACTGTTGTAAGCATCTGTCGTCTTCGGGGGCACAGGGAAACAATGAACAGGTGCGTACTCCCACGCATCAGTGCATCGTAACAGTCGCATATCAATGATTTGTTTAAACGGGAAGACAACTCTAGTTCATGTCAAGTGGACACACCAGACACCATTATGGTACCAACCACCATGCAGAATGTCTTGTTGGCAACTGGAAATCATAGCGACGCGGAGTCTGCGTCAACTATGAACATTACCGCCACAAATGGAACCTGGCTCATTGGATCATGCCACTTCGTTACCAACAAATCAAGCTTCAACTGAGGGAGTCATGAACACTGGTTAGGTGCTTTGTCTAATATTGAGAAGATTAACAGGTCACTTTAATGGATCACCGAACTGATACAGTGGATATGCGATTGATACCTCTCGCATGGAATATGGATGATTTGAGTTACTTTTGTTTTTAGTCTACGTTTTAACTAATATTTTAACCACACGCATTTGGTCAAGATCTTTAAGGCCATGTGGTCAGCCATTGTGCTGTCCTCGGTGGGCGGTTATACCATCCGTTCAGGTATTTGCGATACACATGAGATACTGATGTCAAATATCACCGCAATTTAAGCTCCACACGTCTGGCACCAGTTATCATACCCCGTTTGTAATGTGATAATACACGTCGTCTAATCTTAAGACGCAGAAAAGATGTACACACTAACTTACAATTGATATAGGTGTGGGCATTTCGTAGATGTCAGCGTACAGTGGCAAGATCTACCATTACCATTACATACTGCCATCTAATGACTTTGGCACGTCAGTGTATGTTGATTAATTTATTGATTGATTGATAGATGACTGGACCTCTGTCAGTTCATTATGGAAGCAAATTTTGAACTGTTCTAAAACCCCGTTTTGTTGTCAGTTTCACTTTCCGTATGTAGATAGAATTGGATTTCGGACAGTATTAAAAACCCGACAAAACATTACGCATTGTCTGAATGAAAAGAAATTTGTTATTGGTTACAGTATCACCCATCCTGGAATTCTAACTGTGACACCATCTTGCCAAAGATTAGTTTAAATACAGAGATCACGCTCAACAAATTCTAGAGAAATAAAAACTTTCTTTTTATTGAGAATTCTACACATATTTGACTTCTCTAAATTCGATTTTATCATTGTATCTCTGGAAGCTTACCTCAATAAAAAGCTATATCTTCAAAAATCTTTACGGATCTTTTTACATTTTACATTTCAAAAAGCGATCCCTACTTCATCAAGTTTCTTAATTCTTATGAAAAGTCGACTTCCAGTTCTCCAATAACAAGATATAAAATATTCAGGTTATTTTTTCTCGAAGACTTGGCATAAAATATCATTCCTTCTAAAGAAAAGCTTTCTTATTTTCAAAATATTTTTACTTCATGTGAGGTTCTTACTTCCATAAAAGATTATTACTTTAAAAATATTCCACACTTTTTAAAAAGACCCTTGGTTCAATGAAAACTTCTTATTGAAGACAAATAAAAGATCTTTAAATTTTAAAAGATCACTTATTTAAAAAACTTTCTTCAATATAAGTTTTCTTTTAACTCGCATAAAATACTTACTTTTAATACTTTCTATAATTTTTCAAAAAGACTCTTATTTTAATAAAATTTCCTTATTTTTGTTACTTCAAAACCTTCTTAACATTTCAAAAGATACTTGATTCAATACATTATTATGAATTGTATGAAGTTATTTGATTTATTCTGATGTCAGCATTTTCAGAGTGAGAATAAATCAACTTTTATGGACTTTGAGATCGATTGTTCATCGACCGTACCTTTCAAAAAGAATGACCCTCATGAGTGATTTTGACATTCAGGAATATAGAGATTGAATTCAAGAATTAAGTCTTCACTGCGTTTATTTATTTCATCCATGAAACTGAATGATAAGTAACGGGCATCACTAACTCAAGATCTGAGATGGGTATACTAACCACAGACATTTGAACCGACTCGTTGAACTCGCACTTCCGGTTCCCAAATTATATATATAAAAAAATTGAATAGTCTCTTGAATGATTAAAAACAATATTGTTTGTCTAATCATTGGCCGTCATTAGCCATCATCCGTGTGTGTCATTAATAATTCAATATGAAACAAATGTGTATATAACATTTCGATTCATTCAGTCAAAACAAAGACAGAAAAAAGGAAACAAAACGACTCTTGGCCATTTCCCAGCAAATTGGACAACATAAATATCGAATTTTATTTCCGAAAATAATTTAAATGGCTAATAATTCAAAAGAATGTAACGGTCCACTAAATAACAATAGGAATGGTTATTTAGAATATTTTAGAATAACTGAAAACAAAGGAAATAAAAATGTAAAAAAAAGAGGAAATTGTTTTAAAAATAGAAAAAATGAAATAAAAGAACAGAAGAAAATGAGTGTTTTTTTTAATGAAAAGAATGAAATATAATGGATATAAGAATTACAATACACAAACCTAAACTGAAATAAAATAAAATGAAAATAAAAAGAATATGATAATAAAAAAAATTCCAAAACGTGAAAATGAAAAAAAATTCATTTTAGACACACAGACAGACACAGCAATATTTATGCGAGGTAAATTTTAACCTCGATTCTTTAACACTTCTATTCAAAGTTCTAACGTTGGATCATTTAGTCGATATATAAAAAGACATTCAGTACAACTTCATCACATCTAAACAGACACAAGTTTTTCCTCTACATTTAATATTCATCCATTACTTTATTACACGTGATACGTACATGACCAATAAAACGATACCTCAATCAACATACTGTCTCTGTAAATTATTTTAAAAGATTTTATTATGATTTTTTAATGTTTTTTTAAATCATTCGTCTTTAAAAAATCTCTGAAGAACCTTGTTAAAGTGAAACATGTTAGATTAAAGACATTTTTTCGCTACCTGTTCTTTACTTATTCTATTCATTTTGTCAGATTTCGATCTATATATTCAACTCATTATCTATCTATCTATCTCTCTCTCTCTCTCTATATATATATATATATATAGAGAGAGAGATATATATAGATAGATAGATAGATAGATAGATAGATTATTAATTATTACGTGAGAATATGTAAAATAATTAAGAATTAATTATTAATAAATATTGATTTATCAATTTTTATAATGAACACTGTTTTAAATTAACGTTTTGAACGTTACAAGTTTATTCTTCGTTCTTCTTTATATATATATATATTTTAATCATCTCACCCCAAGCAAGGCATTCCACTGCCACTATTGCGCATGGGGCTACATAGGGGAAGGTAAAGAGAAGGAGTGGTTAGACATAGGGAATGTCAGGAGGAATGAATGTTAGACATGGAGAATGTCAGGAGGAATGGGAGCAGGTTAGTGTGTTAGGAGGTGTCTATTGACCTTACATTTAAACTCCTGGAGATTGTATCCGTCGGGGAAGCAATCGTGTGGAAGGGAATTCCACAGTTGGGAAGTGCGAGGAAACAAACTGTTGGTGTACAAGTTGTGTTTGCATTTTATCGGTTTCACTGTAAAAGGGTGGGATCTAGTTGCTAATCTAGTATCTCGTGCTAATTCGTATTTAGGGGGCACCAGTGATCTAAGTTCATCGGAGCAGAAGCCGTGAAAGTATTTATAGAAGAGACACAGGGATGCCACGTCGCGCCGGTGGGAGAGAGACTGCAGGCGGTCTGCCAAGTCGGTATCTATCACATTACAGACCCTCCTCTGAACCTTATCGAGAAGCCCGAGGAGAATAGCAGGGGCACCCGACCAGATATGGCTGCAGTATTCAATGCACGGGCGGATGGTAGATTTATATATGTGCAGGATAGATTTAGACGGAAAAAACTTCCGGGCCCTACACAGAGAACCGACTTTCATAGCAGCGGATTTAGCAATGGATTCGATATAGTCATTCCATTTGAGGTCCGCTGAAAGTGTGAGACCAAGGAGGCGAAGTGTTTTATACTCTCTTGGAGGCAAGCCTGGTCCATGCTAATGGGAGGTAGGTGAGATTGTCGATGATGGTTAATTGAGAGTAGCTTAGTTTTAGAAGCATTAAAATTTACTAGCCATTTCTTACCCCAGTCCAATATGGATTGAAGTTCTTTTTCAATCTCGGCTGCGAAGTTAACTTTGATGCCTACACCAGATTTTTGTAGGAGGCGAGAGTAAATTGTGGTGTCATCGGCGTACAAACCTACTTGGGCTCTTATGGAATCAGGGAGATCATTAATGTATATCAGGAAGAGTGTAGGACCTAAGATGGAGCCTTGGGGGACACCTGCGTTTGTATCGTAGTTCTGGGAGGCATGTCCGTTTAATACCACCTTCATTGTGCGGTTAGAGAGAAATGACTGGATTAGTTCAAACAAATGTCCAGTTATACCATAGCTCCACAGTTTACATAGAAGGCCAGCATGCCAAACTCTGTCGAACGCCTTAGATATATCCAATGCAACGGTTCGGGCTTCGCCATTCCTGTCGAGTGCCTGGTATATGTACTCTGTGATGGTCGTTAGCATATCAGCAGTAGACCTGGTGAAGCGGAAACCATATTGCTTGTCCGAGAGGAGCCTGTGTGCTGTGAGATGCTGAACCACCTCGGTGTTGATAATGGCTTCGAACACTTTGCCAAAGATCGGAAGAAGGCCGATAGGGCGGTAATTTTCAGGGTCAGAGGATTCTCCAGTGTTTTTAAATATAGGAACTACAGAGGAGGATTTGCAACAGGCAGGAAAGCAGGAAGCAGATAGGCAGAGGTTGTAGAGCTTAGAAAGGACAGAGGAGAGTTCAGGGGCACATTTCTTTAAGACTATGGTTGGGATTCCGTCACCACCGCTCGCTTTGTGAGGGCCAAGTTTTAAGATTATCTTAGAGACAAGCGAAGGTGTAATGTGGACATCATTCAGTTGTGCCACGGTTCTAGGTGAGAAGTTGGGTGTAAAAACTCCAGATGAGTCCAGACTCGAATTGTTCGAGAATCTGCGGGCAAAGCATTCAGCCTTATTTGCTGGGGAGGTGAGGACCTCAAATTTGTTGATTAGCGGGGGTATTGTGGACTTGCTCTTGTTAAGTACTCTTTTACAGAGTCGCCAGTAGTCTTTAGAGCCGAATTTAGAGCATGCTATTTCATTCTGGCAGCAAACAACATCTTAGCTTCGTTAAGTATCCTTTTACACTTATTACGAGCTGAAGTAAAAAGGCGCCTATTTTGGTCCGACGCGTAGTTACGATAGAGTCGGAAGAAATGATTCCGGTGGGCAATGGCAGCCGAGCAAGCGGGTGAGAACCATGGAGACGAATGAGATTTAAGCTGGAATTTCCTAGCAGGGATGAAGGCATCGATGCCAGCCTTAACCCAGGAGGAGACCTCGGATGTACATTCTTCGATGGGAAGACTAAAAACGTTGTTCCAAGGGATGTCACAGAGGAAGTCTCGGAACGAATCCCCGTCTGCTCTTTGATAGCAGTAGGATATTCTACTTGTCTGGGTATCATGGGTCGGGCGGGAGTGGAGTGAAATATTGACGGACACTACAGTGTGGTCAGAGTTTCCGAGTGGGCAGAGTTGTCTGGTAGTGCAAGAGTCTGGGATGGAAGTGAAGCAGAGGTCTGGAATTGAGTCCCTTCCGTTAGGGTTGTCGGAGAAACGCGTGGGGAAGTCCACTACCCTCGTAAGGGATTGGGTGATTGAAAAGTTCATGGTATGGACACCAGCAGGGTCGGTGACAGCGTTCTTCAACCACTTGGTGTGGTGGGCATTAAAGTCTCCAAACACGAATACATGGGCAGAGGGATGGGAAGAAATGGCTTTGTCGATATTGTCAGAAATGATGTCATGTAACGAACAGTCAGGGGAGGAATGAGAGCGGTAGAGAAATAAGACATAGCTATTCGAGCTGAGAAGTGAGAGGCGGAAGCACATGAAAGAATGATCTGGGGATTCAAAAGATGACATCCTAGCTAAGGGAAGGTGTTCGCTGACATAGACACCAAGCCCATGCATATGAACATTGGAGTCCTTCCTGAAGAGGGGAAGGTAGCCAGTAACGTAGAACTCAGACGAGGGGATAGAAGGGTTAAGATTAGTTTCACATAGGGCTAATATATCAGGTGAGTTATTATGGAGGAATGAGTCTACGCTGAGGAAGTTGGTGCGGATGTCGCGTATGTTAGTGAAAGAGATGCAGACAGGTTTGGGCGTTTTCAAATGAGCTGGTTTAGTTTTGCTATTATGTTTGCTTTTTTCCATAGTGATTCAGTTAAGGAGATGTCTTAGAATAGAATCAGTCGGTCAATCGTTTGCAACCTGTGAAGGATGGAGACTGGCGCGGCCTACAACATAATGTGGCCTCGGGGTTGCCCACCGAACGTTCATGCAGGGACGCCCGTCCATGCGCGATATGGCACTACAAGAACCCCGGTATTATTCAACTGTTGATCAGAGCAGCCTCTCAAGACGCTACACAAGAGTTCCGGGTTCCTAATAACCAGTCGGAAGCAGCAACCAGGAAACTGCCAACCCGGTACTCTCAGAATGTAAAGACGTTGCCACCATACTCCGTAACTGCAAAGAGCTTCCAGCTGAACTAACACTAAGACCGGAGAAGGGGGGTGAACCGGGAACCCCTTCCTAAACAAGAAACAAGTAGGGGGTGGATTGTGAGACAGGGCGATAGTAGGAACTATCTACTCCAATTAAAAAAAAAAGAAAGAAAAAAAAGTGACTGAGGTTTACAAAGTTTTAACTTAGTATAAGTCAAAAATAACCTTGAATTGCAAAATAATTTACACAAACTAAATATATATATATATATATATATATATATATATATACATATATATATATATATATATATATATATATATATATATATATATGTATATATATCCGGGAATTCACAGACACACGAATCTACCATTGGTGAACACCACCTGAATATCTCAGAAGTTGTTTTGATTAACACAAAGCGTTCAGATCTGTGTAGATAAAAGGAGATCAAACAAAAATTGGAATTTTCAGGTAGTCATTGGCTCGAAGTAGATGACAATATTAATTTTCCCCTCTGTGTTCCCTCACCAATTTTGAGATCTGATTTTAAAACTATCCTTTTAATAGAATTTTAATACCAACGATTGACTTCTGACCACGTGTCGGTCGAAAGACGACTTAGATTATATCTATTTTATTCGATTTTATCGTTAAACAATAAATCATGATCTCTATCTTAAACTTGTTTTATTATGGTGTGGTACTAAACATTATTACCATTTATATATATATATATATATATATATATATATAGACAGAGAGAGAGACAGATCTTATGAGATATATATAGAAATATGTCTCAATGTATCGATAT